>OMKR01016738.1:4649-19690 GCA_900302355.1 Cyttopsis rosea | reverse complement strand
TTCATTACTCTTTAAAAACCGAAACACGAAAAGACAAATTCCAGAGGAGGAGGGGAACGCACCGACTTGACTCTGTGCCCGATGCCCATGATCAGCTTCCCCTCCTTCTTCATCTTGTTGACGAACTCCATGGGCAACATGCCGCTGTCGAAGGCCTTGCTGAACTGCTTGGCTGCAGCGTCCAGCGCTCCCCCAAAACGATCCCCCTGATGGACGAGGCGGTTAAAAAAACATCCAAATTTTAATCATTTTGTAATTGAGTGATATTGATCCTATATAATTAATATCCATATCTCAATATTCTCACTTGTTTCTCCATTTGTAAATCAGTGTGTCTGAATCAATTCATTTTCTTTGGTGCAAGTTTCTGAACATAGAGGTATAGTGCGCTTATTTGTTTTTTAAAACATAAGAGTTGATGTGCTACAAAACCTCAGTTCAATTTAGCAGTGAAGTTACAGTTGACAAGAGAATAGTAAAGCGTCTCCTCACGATGGTCAGGAGCCCCGAGGTCAGGCTGGAGATCAGGTCCTTGCCGGCGCGAGCGCAGACTATGGTGTTGTGGGCTCCAGACACCGCTGGGCCGTGGTCCGCCGTCACCATCAGACACATCTCGATGAACTGGCAGGCGTAGCGGGGCAACCTGGAGGGGGGAGGCGGGGGAGAAAAACAGGGAAAGGTGATAAGGCCAACCCTCTTTGGTCAAAAAGTTCCACTCCATTAAAGACATTTAAAAGCCTTTATTCAAAGGCCAAGTTCATATTTAAATCCTTAAAGGGGACCTATTATGAAAAACTCAACTTTTTCAGTGCTTGTGCACAGACATTTGGGTCTCTGATGGGCCTACTAACACAAACTGTGAAATAAGACAACCCAGTCAGTTTTTTGTGGGCTCCCCATTTCAGAAATAATGTGATTCAACAAGCTGTTCAGATTTGCGTCTCCTTCCGATGTTAAGTGAAGACGCATGAGAATGAGACCAACCTCACCCACGGCTTGAGAACTAGCATTATGCTAGCATTATGTCGAAGCTAAGAGCTATATAATAGAAAAGTAATGCACACCAGGAGTTGTAGTGAGGTGCTGATCACTGGAAGTAGAAAGTAGAAAAGAAGTGTTGCACACTCTGGCTCCATATGCGTTTCTCTTTTATTAAGATCACGTTTTGGCCCTCAGGCCTTCTTCAAGATCAACAATAATAGTAAGACACAGGTAGGTATGGTAAATGCATAATGAGCCAGAGTGTGCAACACTTCTTTCCTACATCGAAGCCAAGAGCTAAGCATGGGAACTGCTCTGTTGTTGGCTGCACAGACCAGCACAAATATTTTAAAAGAAAGAGGAATCGATACCAACTGTCTGTGACAAAACGACAGACGAGGGAAATGTAAGTGTAAGAATGTAAGAAATGTGCTGTGTGTTTCTTTTGCCGTTTAGCACTAGCTATGTAACAGCAATAGCTGAGGCATAGCCTACCTGTCAACCCTCCCAGGATTTTATCCTTCTCTCCCGCTGACCTCTCGTTTAAATATTACATCTACAATAAAAACGCACTGGTTTTATTGGGTCTATTTCTTTTATTTTCCTGAGTTTCCTAATAGAATGAAAACAGAGCCCCGTGTGTAAGCCACAATTAGTTCCGGTGTGAGTTTCTTATCTCAAAATATTTCAAAGAAAATGGGAGAGCTCGTTTTTTCCAGTACAACAGCAAGTAGTTGCTCAACTGGACATTTAGTATTTTTCATGAATGAGAGTTTAAAACTCCCTTTATATAGTGTTTGAAATAATACCAAACCTATTTTAAAAGATTGATCCAAACTTGGAAAATGCACGCACACGGAAATTCATTTTTGCAGAAGGTCACAGTTATGAATGGACTTCCGGTTGTTCTTGTTGTTTGTCCGAGTTGGTGTGAAGCAGGCTTTAGAATCAGCCTGGTGCGCCTCACCTCCTCTGGAACCAGAGCAGCCCCAGGGTTCCTCCCAGGCCCAGCTCCGTCTTGAAGACCTCGGTGATGGGCATGCCGGCGTAGAGCAGCTCCTGGCCGCGCTCGTCACAGATGCTGGTCATGAAGGAGGCAGGCTTACGGATCAGACCCAGCTCCTGATTGGACGGACACATTGGACAGATTGGGAACAAAGAAAAGTAAGAGTAGAGGAAACCTCAACGGCCAAAGTTGAGAATGTTTGAAGTTTGACCCAGACGCGCGTCCAATCAGAACACACCGTTTGAGAAGCAGCGAGAAGTTACAGGATTGTGTCAAATTGAGTTTTAATTTTCTCCATTTTCAAGTGAATTTGAACGAGATGGTGAGAAACTGACAAAAATATGTGCCACCATAATTGTCAAAGTTACAGAATTATCTATAAATTTTATTTATTCATTTATATTTAAACAAGGGCGACTCCGCCTTTCTCAAATGGAATGAAATACAAAATATGGCAAAATCAAGTAACATTGACTAAAATATGTGTCGTCTTAATTGTCAGTGGGACCAAGAGATCATTTTAAAGTTGGTTCCTCACCATATCGTTCTAATTTCCCAAAATGGAGAAAATATTAACCGTAGAATGCATGTCGGGTCAAAAATCACTCGACTTAAAATGAGTTGAGTTTTTATTCATAAAGGTTTTTACCGATCACCTGGATTCTAGGATTAAAAATCAAAACATGTGGGCAATCATCAGCAAAATGTTCAGGTAAAGGTCAAATTGACGTGTTGGTAATTTAATGTTTGAATAATATGAATAATGTAATATTTCATACAAATTAGCGACTCACCCGCGCCCAGGAGTAATCCATCGGCACGGTGGGAGGAGGAACTTCTGCCGCCGGAACGATGACTCCTTTGGCCACAAGGTCGTCGTACACCGACCTACACAACAACACACGGAGAGATAATTCCCAGAATGCACGGCTGCAACGCCATTCTGGAAGAATCTCTATAAGATCTGCTACGTCTGCTGGACATTTACAAAAAATACCAAAACCTCTAAAAACTAATTTGTTGAAATTATTGTTATAACCTGGCCTCCAGCTCTTGGGTTTTTATTGTTTTATGTGAGAAATATTTTGTTTTATATGTTTGTGTTCCTTTCCTGATTTTTAAAATATGACTTTTAATCAATTTGATTTGCCTTGCCTAGTTATTTTTTCTTTTTTCGTTTGTTCTTTTTAACCATTTCTCTCTGTGAAGCATTTTGTTACCCATGTCTTGAAAAAGAAAATTAATTTAGATTTTTTAAATAATGAAACATTTATTATTATAACAATTAAAATTTATTTTAATCATTAATTAAATTCTGTCTGTACTGACTTGATGACCTCTCCCAGCTCGTCAAAGCTCTTGGGGACGAAGGCTCCTGCCTCCTTCAGAGCCTGGTTCTTGGCTACGGCCGTCTCAGATGCCTGGTTGGCGCAAGCTCCAGCGTGGCCAAACTGGACCTGCGGCAGAATAACACAGATTAAAAAATAAATAAACAAACAGACAAGGACTGAAGTAAAGACTTCCCGTGTACGAGCCTCCCACCTCAGATGAGAACATGGTGGCGCAGGTTCCGATGCACCAGCAGACCAGCGGCTTGGTGACCCTGCGCTGCTTGATGGCCTGGCAGATCTTATACTCCTCCGTTCCTCCGACCTGCAGCACAGACGAGATAGCTTCAGGCAGGGCCGGATAAAAACCTCCATGGGCCCCTGGGCGATTAAACATAAAGGGCCCCCCTGGCATTGCTACTATGGTTGTTGGTCATGTTGCTACTGCTCCGTAACACCCAGTATTATTGTCCTGTTTTTGTCATGTAACTTTATATTATTTTTAATGTATTGTCGTCGCTACTAGAGATGCATTACTGGTGTCCTCTCCTGAGCCTCACCTCCCCCAGCACCACAATCATGTGGATTCCTGGAGTGTCCTGGTAGCGCAGCACGTGGTCCATGAACACAGAGCCAGGATACCTGAGAAAAGATGGTCCGGAATTGGGGAGTTCACACTGCGATTTTTTTTATTTTATTTTTAACACATGTAAGAGCATAATTATATTTTTGACTGAAAATCATTTGAAAAGAAAAATACTAAAAATATATTATTACTATACAGTATAAAGTAAATCCTACAGCTCCACCTTAAAAAAAAAAAACAGTGTAGCTTTAAATTTCAGAATTCTGATTAAGTAATAAAAAATAAATTATTAGTAATAAATTAGATCAATTAATTAAAACGAATCAGATCAACTCATTAATTTACTAATAAATGAACAAATCGCTACAAAAATAGTGCCAAACTCGATATCCATTATTATTGTACCACTATTTTCTCTCTCTCAAATTCATATTTTAAGATTTTCAGTTCAGCTCTATATAATAATGCCTTAGTATTTCTGACTCCCACCTGTCTCCTCCGATGGCCACGCCCTCGTACACTCCATCCGTGGTCCTGGAGATGATGTTGTTGAGCTCGTTGGACATGCCTCCAGAGCGCGACACATAGGCCACACTGCCAGCGCGGTACAGCCGCGACGCCAGGATGTTGTCCAGCATGCCGCCCGTGTTCCCGATCTTAAAGCAGCCCGGCTTAATGCCCCCGACCTGGAACAAGGGCACGGAACGTGGGTTTAAACTGACAAATCAACAGACCCATTAAACTTGTAGTCCCTTCGCTGAGAAGACAAAGCCTATGTCATAGTCATACAGTACTGATTGCATTCGGTGCTCACTGTTCTATTGAATTATTTTACATACCAACTACCGGAATCCAAGCAAAATCAGTGTTTCTCTAACTTTGATTGACATGTTTCTTTATGTTTAGAAAATATAGAGTACTAAAATAATTAATTTTGTGATGTGTAGAATGTGAATTATCGTAGGAAGTGATGAAATATGACTATGACTATGACTATGAAATAGTAGTTGAAAAAAAGGAAAATAAATGTATTCCTTCAACTTGAAGATTGTGGCAATTTCCGCAATTTTAATGCAAAAAACAAAACAAAAACACAAGCTTTATTTTCCTTTTAACTTTTGCAATAATTAATAACAATTTTAGTGAAGAAAATAAATAAATAACCAAAAACTTTGTGCATTGCATCACAGGTTTTGAGAAGAACCGCTGCAACATCAAGCATTTTTGGTTGCGGAGGGACTGACTTAAAATAGTCATAATACGTTCTACAGAGTTTACCACTCAACACTTTGAAAAGATGTTTACACTGCAGATCCATTTTATTTAGATCTGGCAGAGAAGTACATCTCAGACGCATCATAAGCATCTCATATAAGGGGATGCGGTCGCCATGGTTACGGTAGGACGGACTGACCGTGGCCGGTCCTATGATGGTGACGCCCTTCTGGTCGGCTGCCTTGATGATCTTCCTGGTGAGGGCTTCTGGGATCCCCTCGGCGATGATGGCGATGGTGTGGATCTGGACACGGGACAGAAATCAATCCCTCATAACCCATGATGCCTGGCGGTACAGGATGGGGGTTGGGGGGGATGAGGTCCCCTACTCACCTGCGGGTGCTGAAGGGTCTCCATGGTGCTCTCAAAGGCCGATCTCAGCGAGGCGAAGCTGATCAGCACGTCCACCTCTGGGTGCTTCTTCATGGCGTCAGCCATGTTCTTGTAGACGGGGAGCAGAATCTCCTTGTGGCCCCAGTAGAACTTCTGCTTGTGGTCTCCGCTGGAGGACGGTTGGAGACAAAAGTTTGGTTACTTTGGCTAATTTTTACTTTCTACAGCCCAGAATCATTACTTGAGGTAGTTTTAAAAAGAAAGGTTCAGGATGTTTTAAGTTCATCCCTGATTGTGGATTTGTCCCCCATTACTTGCATTAAACACCTGATGGAGAGAAAAGGCTGAAAGTTACCCAAGTACTACATGAGGGGTGAGAAGAAAACAGGGTGTCTGGAGGTATCAGAGAATTAAATTTACTATTTATATATACTTTTTAAAAAGACCTTTTAAGACAAATTCATAACATAATTTGAGACAGATTTTTGTATTTGTCCCCTATTACTTGCACTGAACTCCTGATTCAGCCAAACGTCCAGTATGGAGAAAAGGCTGAAACCGACCTACGTACTACATGAGGGGCCGGTATAAAACAGGGTTTCTCCAGGTATCAGACTTCAATTTAATACTTTTTAAGAGTAAATTTAACATAATCTAAGACTGATTTTGGACAAATCATCTCTCTTATTCAATAAAGTATTGCAGGCAAGTATTATATATTTGGTACAGGGCAGAGGTATAGGATAAAATATTAGATAGAAATATGGAAGGTCATGTACCATTTAGAAACTGAAATAGTACTTTAGTTTAAATTAAATTATTTAATTTCTCTCTAGTAGGTACTGCAAGTATGAAGGTAATCATTAGGTTCAGTTGTAGGTTTAAGGTTTTATAGCATCAGAAATTGACTGATGCAGAAGAACTTGACTAATTTTGACAAAAACAAATATGTCTATGTTGAAATTAATTAAAATTTCCGGAATCAGAATTAAGACAATTTACAAAGGACCTGTAGACACCCTGGATAAACTTCTTAAAATCCGAAACCTTTTCCTTTACAGTTACACAGCTCAGTCCTCCACCTACGTGAAGGGGTAGATCATGGCGGCCACCGACGGCTCCTCTCTGGAGCAGACATAGTCGAAGTCCAGCATCCCCTGCACCGCCCGGGTCTGCATCCCCCATACCATGGACTTGGTGCGTTTGGTGAACAGCATGGTCTCCTTGGCTACGGGAGGATGAGGATAAGGAAGAAGAAGGAGAAGAAAGAAGAGAATGCTTCAAAACCTTTCAATAAGCAAGAGGAGGAAGACTAGAACATTGCAGAAAGTTCCACTTTGCTGAAAAAAAAAAATGAAAAAAAAGTGTGTCAAGATACTCAAAATAATATGACTGTCAGACTCTTGAAATGTTACTTAGCAGTTAAATGTGATGCAAATAATTGCAATTAACAATTTATTTAATGTTATTTTATTCATTTAATGCCACTATCATAGTGCTATAGTAACGATACCATTTATTGGCATTTGACATAATTCGGGTGGACGCCTACCTAATTAACATTCCATTTATTGTGATATTTGAGAGTAGGGGTGTAACGGATCACAAAACTCACAGTTCGGATCGTATCATGATGATATGATTGGATCATTTTTCGAAAAACAAAAAGAAAAAGAGAAAAGGGAGACAAATATAACTTTGCTTTCCATTTATTCTGTAAAACACTTAAAGCAAGGAACTTTTACCCATGGTCTTCAATGAAAACATTCAAGATATCTAATGTTTAAATAAAATCTTAATATATAAAATATTCAATTGTAAAATTGAACAAAGTGCAACATGAGGCACGCATGATACCTTCCCTCTTCCTTTAAACATGGTAGTGAAGGAAAAAGATGATTAGATCCATCCCCATGTAATTCGTAACCAGTATCATGTTCAATTTCTCACGTTTATAACAAACAAAATTTAATGAAAATCGGTTCAGAATTAAGTGAGTTACAGTCGATTTTGTAGAGAAGTCTGTATCTCTCAATACACACTAGCGGATCTTGACCACTCCAACATGGCGGACGTGCAGACGCATAGCGGGCTGCCGCTGTATCCACAGCTCATTCACGACATGCCGCAAAGCAGCAGCAACATAGCGCGACGTACCGTAAACCATTCCACCAATCATTGCGCTTCAGAGTAAAACACAGCACGCATCTGACTTGTCTATCTTCTTTTCACTGCAACTCTGCATCGAGATTTAGGGAATTTTTACTTCAAAAAGTAACAGTGGCAGTAAAACTGTATTTCACTATGATGGATAAATTTTGCAATAAATCCGCAGTTCACATGCTGGCCGAACCGTGGGCAATCCGTACGGATCACGGATCAACTACGTTCCGTTACACCACTATTTGACAGATTATCTTAAAATTCCCTCAACATATGGATGACAACATTAGAATTATTAATCTTATTAGCTGTCATAACTATTATTAAAACAGAATTAAAACAGAAGAAAGTGTGTGTGTGTAATATATATATTATTTTTTCTTTTTCTCCCTTACCCAGGTTCTTACCCACTGCTGCTCCAGTTTTGGGTTTCTTAACTGGAGAAGCGCTGGCTTTCACTTTGTTCTCAGAGAACGAGGCTGTTCTGCTGGACACTGGGGTCTGGATAAATTAAAATAAGATAAATCAGATAACATCTCTGAAAGATGGCTTAATAAGATAAATATTTTCATCAATTTTAAAATTATAATCTATGAATTGACGCAGCTCTGCTGATGAATGTTTTCGTTATTAAATTCATTCCTTTCTCATGTTGCATTATCCAGCCTCAGGTTACTGTACAAGACGTGACCTGTGTAGCAGTTACACAACTCCATTTCCTTCCGCCATCACAGATGCATTCTGAGAATTTATACAGTAAAGCTTTTATGTGAAGCAGTTTGTTTACTATTTTGTTTTTCAATAATATAAAATTTCAATATATCTAAGAATATAAACATTAAAATTTGAGCACCATAATATTTAATAAGCATATAATTTAATATATTCACCTATTTATCAAAACATGTCTTATATAGATAGATGTGTCAACTGTGATTCTGTAACATGAATAATAAATTATATAATTTGTGGGGTTTCTTTCCTCGATACTAAATCAAGTTGTGCATAATTACAACTCACATATCATCTGTTCCGTTACAGTATGTGGGACATATGAAAAGGATCCAACAAAAGCCTCTCTCTCTCTCACACACACACACACACACACACACACACACACACACACACTTAATGGATGCCTCCCAGCAGTAGCAGTGTTTTTTGTGTTCAGGCTGCGATTTTTAAAAGGACTCCAAAAAAGAAGCCCTGAGGAGCTCAGAAATAAAGAGCCTCAAAAAGCATTCACATCTTTTTATTCTTTTCTCACCGAGGAGCTTCCGCTGGAGTTGAGCAGGAAGTTGGCGGTGTGGCCAGCAGCGGGCGGCTGGGTGGGCACGGGGCGGCGGCCAAGCGCCATGCCCACGATGGCTGTCATGTGGGTCTCCGTGCCGAACACGTGGATGGGGACGCCCGTGGTCTTGCCTGCGAAGTCAAATAATTTCAAACGGGTTTAGGGAGAGGGAGCGGAAGAATAGCAGACGAAAAGGTAAAACTATGGGAGGTATGACTTCAGGAGAACGTACCCACTTCCCCCATCACCCTCAGACCCTCCTGGTAGTTGGGTCCACCACGACGAACAAAAATGGTGACCTCGTGTTCCTTCAGGGGAACTTGGTAATCTCTGATGGCTCTGACAATGCCCTGGAAAACAGATGCATGTGTCATTACATGACCTAAATAATGACATATTACATTAGACAACAAGGCTATTAAATTGTATTGATATTGATGTATATTAATTATATCGAACTTTGCTACCTTGTTGTTTATTAAGCAACTCATAACCAGTTTACTGACTACACACTAGCTAGCTACTTAAGAGTAACCAATAAAGCGACTACTGTATAGATTTAATTTTAAATGTGATACTGTATATCAGTATCAGCTCTTGGAATTGGACGAGTGCCCAATCAGATTATTCGACGGAAAGTAATTACAAAGTAAAGTACAATAACAATACAATATTAATAATACAAAATAATACCTTAAATGTTGCAGCAACATTTGTGAAGTTTGCAATGCTTCCTCCAATGATCAACACTTTTCCTGCAAAACAAAAAAATATACAGTATAAAAATATACTGTATGTAGAGAGATACATAACATAGATACATATTAAGATAACCAGAATGCATCATTATTGTTTATAAACAATAAATGGATTCAGATAAGGGTGAGATCCTACCGTCGGGGTGCTTCTCTCTGGTCATCAGGGACAGGATGGTCTTGGCGTAGTCGTATGTCTGCTGCTCGCTCGGTGCTCCAGAATATTCACCGTAGTTCGCTAGTTCGTCCACTCCACCCATGTCACAGATGGTGTCGCTGGAAAAGATAGGATAGATAGATGACCCATTTTTATAGAAATCTCATTCACTGTGCGTTACACCAACTGAATCAAACAAACAAAGGAGGCGTAAAATCTAACAAATCTCTTTACTGAGAGACTCGTCAAGAACTGACTATCAAAAAAGGTTTCATCACTAATACAGTATATAGAAAAATGTCAATATAAAACTGCTTTAAACTACTGGTTGTAGTTGTTGTACTAAAGCCTAACAACATCCTATCAGTTTTCTGTAAATAAACAACTATTTATTCTCCCTCAGTCCACAGTGGAGATAATTAGTGACGGCTGGTTTGTTCGTCCGTCACACTTTACGCCCCTTATGCCGGAGATGGACAACAGACGTCACTCGTTCCCCCAGACCTTCCTTCTCTAGAAAGACACCAGAGACTCCATCTTTTTAGCCAGCAGCTGGGCAGGCAGCATTCATCTCACTCTGCAGTCCGTGACGGGGTACGCCACCGGTAAAACCCAATTACTACCAGACATCGTCAACATAACGAGGATGGAAGCACAGGGGACGATTCAATAATACGCTAATAAAATTACATCCAAAGCTATTTATATACGCAGACCTTTCCCACCAGGAATGATTCAGTGGAAAGTAGTAATCCATCACATCGTCTGTGATGGGCGGATTACACTAGAAAGTCCCAGAATTCCCAAATTATCCATTTACTGACCAGGACTAGCCATCTATGCATTCTTACAGGGTTTGTGGCTGTTTTTTATGAAGTGCCAGCTACAAACAAAGTAGCAAATATGGGATTACAATTTTTTAAATTTTAACAAAATAATCTTACAGATTACCATTTTAATGTGGAGTTGGAATCTCGGGGTTGAAGAGATGGAGGAAAATTCAGGATGGCCGAAATTAATTTTATACTTTGACGAGGTAACTACTGTTGTAGCATTCTAAATTGTGTTGTGAAAACCCTAAATTGAGGTTTGAATATAATATTTGTTTTTATTAAATGCCAGACATTCCCAATATAATTTCCCCATCTCTTAAAACCAGCAGTTGGACGCCTTTTGGGGTGGTTTGTGAACACAGTCACACAGCGACCTAGCTTCCTACCAGCCGCCATCTTGCTACTGGTTGCTTGGTAACCAACCAATGGAACATTCTAAACTCAAAACTGCAAGCTGCTGAGGGGACGTAGAATTTATTGATTCATGGAGTCCATCTTACCTGTAGACCACAGAGGCTCCTCCTCCAGCCACCATGGTCCAGATCCTGCCACGGGGGTTCAGCAGGGTCAGCTTCAAACTGGCTCCGCTCTTAGCGTCCAGGTCGGCGATGTAGGCTTCCTGCAGGAGACCGATGGAAGGTCAGAGGTCAGATGTCGGGGGGTGATACAAGCAGCACTTTACTTAGCGAGGGCCACAGGGAAAGAATATTGATCTGGCAGTAAGACTCCGTACCGTAGGACTAACAGGTTAATATTAAGAATTTCAGATAGACGGACAAAACAACAGGCAGAACGACAGGCCAAGAGACAGGCCTGACAGACACTTTATTCATCCCCGGAAGGAAATTGACAATAGACAATAATAAAATAAATAAAAAACAATAACAATAAAAATTTTAAAATAAGAAATCCGAGGCCCCTCAGAGCTTGTTTATGGCAGCGGGGGCCACAGCTGGGGAAGGAGGTGAACATGTCCAATCAGGCTCCCGCTGCGTATCAACTGCACTGCAGACAGAACAGACTGAGTACAGTCCAATTAGAGCAGGCCGTCTGTTACCCAGACAGCATCAGCATCAACACACACACACCCCAAATCAGAGGATATACTCAAGCCAGATAAAATAAATAAGTAAAAGTAAAATACCTCAAAAATTAATAGAATTAAAATCAATCAATAAAATAAATAAATAAATAAATACATGATTAACTTATAAAACAACAAAATAAATTCATAAGATGAATAAATAAAAACAACTTAAAACTCTTGATTTAACAAAGCACTTCGAGTCTCGACTGACTATATAAACACAATGTGCTGCTTTCCATATCTCAGGAACAATCTGCCTGCATGATGAACTGTAACTACTCTGGGCTGTTGCCATAGAAACGTGGAGAGAGCCTCTCCAAAATGCCTCAGAGATTGATTAAAAACTGTAGTGCCAACACTTAACACTTCCTAATTAATTGCGCAGGGACGACAAAGCCTGCAAGGTTGGACGGAAGTACGGAATTCAGACCAAATTATTCCGTTCACTGCTGGACGGACAAATGCCAAGAGAAAAAATTACTAATTTAAGGCTTTCATAGATTTAATTCTGATCCAACAAGAATTGATTAATAGAAGGTTAGTATTGCACTCACAACTGAGTGATGGTCATTAACATTTAGAAGGAATCTGTATTTCACTGTTTTCATACACAAGGCCTTAATTTGTTATTCTAATATTATTAAGAGAACAAATACTATACAAACAACAACAACAACAACAACAACAACACACCCCCTCACCTCAGGGTAAGCCTCCCTGCCGAAGGGGGGAGGAAACTCCACATCACCCCACTTGGCTTTGCAGATGTAGTCGGCTGTGGCATCGATCTTGGCGGCCATGTCGAGCACATAGACGCCATCTTTAGTCACCACTACGGGTGCGCAGGAGAGAAGAGGAGGAAGAGGAACAGTTGAAGCTACAATCTCAAACTTTTTCATTTAAATAAATGTCTGTTAAGTCACTATCTATCGCCGAATGAGGTAACACAAAGCATTGCATTTGCATAATTCTGATTCTAATTCTGAAATTTAGACCCGGGGTCGGTGGCGACATTCGCAACAGACTCACTCAAACTTGACTATCTGGAGTAAGTAAAAGTCGTAACAAGGTTTCTGTAGGTGAACCTGCGGAAGGATCATTAGCGTGAGCCCTGGCGGCAGCGGTAGCGAGCCCCGGCCGGTCACACAAAACACCTCACAGAGGAAGTCACAGGGCATACTTTCCTCTCCTTTTCAGCCTGATGGATGCGTGCCCCCAGTGCTATAATGAATTTAGGCATCTAAATTCATTAAGCACAGTGGGCACGCATCCTGACAAGCTAGGGGGAAACAGATCTCGATGGGGAAACAAGAGTTACCCGTCTCTGCTGAAGTGAAATCTTCGAGATTGTAGCTTTAAGGAACATGATCCAAAATCAGTGTAAACCACTAATATAATGATTGATATCCATGGTTATTCCAGGTTAAGAAGGCAGTAAACTTTATTAAAAAAATAAAATAATTTCCAAATAAATTTCCTAAAATACTACTGTCAATAAACTCTGAGGGTTGGACTAGCAGCCCAGATGACAGTATACTCAAGGCAGGCTCTTGTTCTAAAAGCTTATTTTCGCTCGTTGAGTATATTGGAACCTCTAATCATCTGGGCAGCAAGGGAAGCAACACTGAATTTACAGGATAAATCATCGATTTTATTGTTAAAATAATTGACTTTTGCAACCGTTGCATTCCACTTTTTGGGACATCAAAGCATGCCCCCCCCCTGCTCACCTCCATAGAAACAGATGCCAGGGGATGTTCTCTGGGCGCCCAATTACTCCAATATAGCATCAAACAGCGGGGGATGAATTATTAATTATTCAGCCGGTTCCTTGTCCCTCTGCGCTTAAAATGACTTGGAATCTTTGCCGCTGCCCACTTACATAATAACAATTTCCATTTGATCTTCTCATTCCCGTTTCATAATCTCATGATGTATTTATTAATCTGTGTTTAATGAAGCGTGCTGCTGTAATGATTGCAACCAGTATCTTTTTAATATAAGAGGAATTTGGCATGGTGAGGATCGGTGCATTTCTCTACAGACAATTGGCATAAAAAAGGCTGAACAGAAGAAGAGAAAAAAAAAGGCAAATATATGATGACTCGGAGGATAAATCAGAACCTACCCAGTGGGTTGATCTCCAGGTAGGTGAAGAACAGATCTTCATACAAGTTAAAGAGTCCCACGATGAAGTTGGCCAGAACCCTGTGGAGGACGTACAAGAGATCAGATTCTGATCCAAACAATAACAATACGTAGAGAGTTCTGATTAGGGGATATATTTAATTTCATACGCAGTCAGGTTAAAATCCACAGTAATATTTCAGGCTTATTATTGGGGAGATGGCACCAATAATTTTAGGCATTAAAATTCACATTTAGGTCAATAAGAAACAGATTAGAGCTGCAACTAAGGATTAATTTCATTATGGATTAATCTGTCGATTATTTTCTCGATTAATCGATTAGTTGTTTTGTCCATAAAATGTCAGAAAATGCTGAAAAACTGTTTCCCAAAGCCCAAGGTGATGTCCTCAAATGTCTTGTTTTGTCCACAACCCAAAGACATTCAGTCATTACTGTCATACAGGACTAAAGAAACCAGGAAATATTCACATTTAAAAATCTGGAATCAGAGAATTTGGAAATTTTCTTCAAAAAAAAATTGGCTCAAAACGATTAATCGATTATCAAAATAGTTGGCAACAAATCGATTAATCCACTAATCGTTGCAGCTTGACAACAGATTGCAGCTCTATAAGAATCTTTCTTTCAGAACTTTCAAAACTGACAACAACGTGGATATTCCACACTGAAACAGTTCCATGTGAGTATCTCTGTGTCTACTTTTATTATATCCGAGCATGGAGGGAACTGCAAATTGATTTTATCGAAATTATGATATTACAAGCCTATTTATTATTTTATATATAGATGCAATATCAACATATCAGTCTTACCAATGTCCCACTGACTGAATTGCTTCTTAATTTTATGATACAGAAGTCACTCCGCTTGTTGCATTTAAGAACTGATGGAATAGCAAGCATTTGGACACTTTCAGAGTGAAATTAGTAGGTCTGTAGAATTCCTCTGGAAAGCGTGAATAAAGCAAGTTGAGTAGCTTTCAAAATGAGCTGCAGTGTATTGATATGTTACATGGAAGTAAAAAGAAAAAACAATAAACTAACTTCCCCCACCCACCCCCTCCACCCCTGTCAAAACAGAGTAATGGGTGGAGGA
>OMKR01016711.1:2104-12423 GCA_900302355.1 Cyttopsis rosea | reverse complement strand
GCACACCGGGTGAAATAAACCAATTCCATCCAGCCGGCAACTAGCTCACATGCTGCGTCATCGTTCTATACTGTGCAGTGAGTACAGCTGTGTGTAATCCTGTGTGTGTGTGTGTGTGTACTGTTTGAGGAGTCTTAAAACCTCTTCTCCGTCCAGCTAGGTCAGAGTGTGACGGCGTGCTAATCTCCCACAGCCCCGGAGAGTAATGTGACGGAGCAGCGTGGCGGGGCCACGGGGTCCAGCGCTCTGCCAGACAGAACAGGGAGGACTAGCGAGTGTACGTGCGGGGAAGGTTGTGGTGGATGTGAGCTGCACATGTACACATTTTATACTGTATGTATTTATATGCAAACTGGCACAATGTCCAACTTTTGTCAACCTGTGAGTTGTTGATAGAGATTTATTGTTTTTTTTTTTTAAAGGTTTATTGGATATTGCCATTTTTTTCAAACCTCGCGAGACTAACCTAACCGATGGATTCGCGCGAGACTCCAGGCTCCAATCTATGCGCTTGCGTCAGCCTCACCCATCGGCGTCCAATGAGGAGCTGGGCGTGGCTTAGGTGCGACCACAGCGATCGAAAGGAGGTTGATCCGATTGGTTGAACTTAGCCCGCGATACGGTGATAGACAGGTGGTTCATCCAATCGCCTGCCAAGTATTTTTTGTGCCGGCCCTTTTCCAAACAGTTTCCATGGACGACTTCCCAGATGGTTCTGTGTAACAAACCATCTGGCGCGTCAGGTTCATTTTTTTTTCAATTTTGAAAGAATTTTTTTTCTGTTTATTGTATATTGCCATTTTTTATTTTTGTTCATACTTATTACTTTATTATTATCGTCAATTTTTTTGATGTGACCTGCTGTAACATCGCAATTTCACTCTCTCTGGTATCTATCATACACACACACACACACACACATACAACTATACAGTATATAACCATATATAACTGTATAAGGTAATTGCATGTTTGGAATGGTTCTGCATAGTTCTTGTGTGTGTGTGTGTGTGTGTGCGCGTGGGTGTGGGTGTTCACATAGCGCAGACACGCCTGGAATCCCTCAGTGCCGGGATCTTTCTCTTTGCCCTCTGGGAGAGCTAAACCACGAGGCTGCAGTCTGTCCAGATTTGAAAATAGCAAACAATGCTTTCGCGGCATCCGAACACGTTGTGCACCGTGAAGACAAACGAAAAAAAAACAAAAACAACAAAAACCCCCAAGAAACAAAAGAAAAACTAGAAAGAAAAACATCACGATTTATGGCCGTCTGCCGCCTCCAGGGACAAGTGCAAGTGTAGGGTCGTTTTGGGAGGGCAGCGAGGGATTTTGGGACAAAAGGTGCCATGTGAATTATAGAGCCTTTGGCAGGAAGGCGTAGATGGATAGAGAGACTGTCCTTTAAGTGGAGAGTTATCAATTTCGAACCCTGAAGTATCCATCAACAACCCAGAGGCCGATTTAACAGCCACCTCTGGGTTACACTTAACCTTTACATGGCTGCCTTGTAAACCACTCAAGGGCAATCATAAAGTGAGAGGAGCCGCGTCCCCTGTGCTTTCCCGGAGAAAAACAGTTCGCTCTCCTCACCGACGGGGACGAGGCTCGGGTGTCGTTAGGAAGGATTTCACGGCATCCACGGGGTTAAATAAAAACACGATCGCACACCTACCCACGCTGACAGACAAATCCACATTCGCAAACCGGGGCACTAGGGGTTTTCAGGTGACGTTATGTAGACTCACCGTTTGTGACCGATTTAGTCTCCCCTCTGCCCGTCATCTGCAAGGGAGTGGGAAGACGGGAGTGAAAGAGGACAAGAGAAGAAAGGGAAAATTGATATTGTTATATTACACTGCCCAAAGCAGAACTGTTCAAATCTGAAAAAGCCCCTCAGCATCCCGCCAGAGCACCAAGCGCTCACCACGAGGCCGTATCTAACATCTGAACCGAAGCGGCGTTAACCCGAAGGGTTTTGGTGACGACACCAAGATCTCACGAAACGCCCTCATCATCATCATCATCATCATGTCCCCTCTTTCATCTTGCCTTCCCTGACATCACGGCATAGCACGGTTTTGCTAATAACACGGTGAGCTAACCGCTGCCTTTCCTGTCCGGGGCCCGTTTTACGTCACTGCAGACCACCGCCTCAGTGCCCTCCAACTCTGCTACTCGCTGTGGTGGACCACAGACCCTGGCCCACAGACCCTGGCCCACGCCATGCACGTTGGCTAGGCACAAGCTATGAGGAGCACATGAGGACAAAGCGACTGCCAGGGGCTTCCATCACGGCGGTGTGAGCACCCCAAACCCCAAAAAAACAGACTCACAGCTATGGAGACAGAATGACTCAGAGAGAGATATGCGCCGATATAAACACACAGAAAGATTGACAGAGGGGGTGATAGATCGAGACCCAACGAGAGAGAGTGTGACAGACGGGCCTTGATCTATAGTTAAAATGCACTCCCCAGATGAAGACACTTTACTAACCCTTTACATAGATCATTTGTTAGGATAAATAAATGAAGTTGAGAATAATGCGAAATGAAAGCAAGAGTGAGGCGGCAGATTTTGGGGGGAGGGGCGGGGGGCGCTGTGAGCAAAGACATTCAGAAGAACAAGGCGAGGGCAATGTGATACGGCCATTTGTGGAAAGTAAAGTGCTCAGCCTGCAGTTGGACAACAGACACGGTGTTAAAAGTTTTATGACTCCGAGCTTTTACAGTAAACTCCGGCGTTCCGAGGATTGTAAAGTCAACGTGGACAAGCTGGACCCGGAGGCTCCGGCGTTCCCTCGTCCTTGGGACTTTGTGAATTTAAAGCGGGGGCCATGTGATTAATGGGTTTCATTGCAAAACGCTGTATATAATGTCGCTCGGCAAACAACTGAAATCCACGAATTCCAATTATTATAGAAAATAACAAATATCTCCACAAAGGTGAAGAGCAAGGTTTTACACACACCTGCAATGATATTCTCAGCGTGGATGCCCCCGTTTTTTTTTTTAAAAGGACATTTTGGAATGAAACCCTTTCAACATGGTTGTTATTATCATTATGATTCATTGAACCAACACCGTCCAACCACAGCAGAGGAGAGCAGAGCTTTGCCCACAGCAAAGAGTGTTCGATCAATCTGTGATAAGCGCTTGGAAATAGGAAACGTGGAGGAGAAACATTTTCACTTCTTTTCTCTTATCGTTACCTCTCCGGGCTTCTTCCAGATTTAAAGATGAAGGCAACTAGCTATGCGAGTTCTTTGAGGGAAAAAAACAAACAGACAAACAGCCTTTGTTATTCCCAGTGCTCCCTCGGTCGAGGCTGAAAACACCATGCGGTTATTTTAATATTTGTTTGCCCACTTGTCTGGGACTCGATGCAAAACATTCCCTCGGTTGACAGGGAAACTGGAAACTCAAGTCATGAGAAATCACTAGAAGGGTCTAGGCACGGAGACATCGGGGCTCATTTATGAATTGTGGGGGCAGAAGGGAAAGAGGTTATTCATCAATTTTTGTCCATTTTGGCTTACTCCTGCCGACAGTCACAGCAGGCTGGATCCTATCGCAGCTTACAATGGGCGTAAGGCAGGGAGACGCCCTGAACGGGACGCCAGTCAATTGCACGAAAAGTTGGGCCAAAGTTTAACTTTTTAAGTTTAAGTATTTACATTTTACACACAATAACTCCGCTCATGTTTCATAAACTAAGTCCATTGGTTTCCCAGAGTGATGATACTGGTATTCTTGCTGACATGTTCATTATTCTCTTGATTTATTGATGTTTTCTCCTCATGTTGCTGACAATGTGAATATGGCGAGTTATTAAAAATCAAAAGGTGGTTACCTTGGTCGGGGTAGCACCTTTGTTTTCCCATAGACTTCTCTTGTTAGTGACGTCAACAGGCTTCAGGTCCTAGACGAAAAAGAAGAAGAATCACCTTATTGATCCCCGTCGGGAAATTCGTCTTATGCATTTAACCCTTCCTATTTGGGAGCAGTGGGCAGCCATAAGCAGCAACTCCAGCTGTTGAACCTTGGTTCCTCGGAGTAAACCCAGATGAACATGGGAGAACATGTCAACTCCACACAGTGAGGTTGAAGGAAAGAGCGAGCGAGAGAGCGAGAGCGAGAGAGAGAGCGAGAGCGAGAGAGAGAGAGAGAGATGGAGCACGCAGGTGGCAATGAAACCCGTGTCATTAATGAGAACAATGATGACCTGGCCAGTTGGCAGTTCCTTGGGTGCAAGGAAGCGCTTTGTTATTTTTCACTACAATCCCAACAATCCTACTCTCCTTAACAAAGGCTTGTTATGTCCCATTTCAGGAGACCTCTTAATTTCCCGCAGCTAGAGAACTTGCTGTATCTGCTACGGTAATAACTGTCGTCATGACATTTGTAATACACAACCCTGAGGGAAAAACCCCACCCATTTACTGAAAACTCTCAATCATTTATTTTTGCATATGCCATCAGGAAGAACTTTCTGGCATGACCTTCAGGACTCCATCAGGAAGACATTCATGGCATGACCTTCAGGACTCCAGTAGGAAGAACTTTCTGGCATGACCTTCAGGAATCCATTCATGCATGGCATGACCTTCAGGAAGACCTTCTTGGCATATCCCTCAGGACTCCATTAGGAAGAACTTCCTGGCATGACCTCCAGGAAGACTTTTATGCCATGGTCTTCCTGGCATGGCTTTCAGGAAGACCTTTATGGCATGACCTTCAGGAATCCATCAGATAGACATTCATGGCATGACCTTCAGGAACCCATCAGATAGACATGCATGGCATGACCTTCAGGAATCCAACCTTGACGACATGCATGGCATGACCTTCAGGAAGACCTTCGTGGCATGACCTTCAGGAATCCATATAGACCTGAGGTCTATGTGATTGAAACATTGCAAAAATAACTGATTTGAAGCTGAGTTTTCAGTTTCCTTTCTGCAGTTAATTTTCTTTGTCCTGCACCTGAACCCAGGTTGGTGTGCATATTGATAACGGTTGTTTTCTTCTAACACATAAACTGCATCACATCTCTCGTGTCAGTGTTATTTCCAGCTAGATGCCTTCACCGACACCCAGAATTGGCATATTCAATAGGTTCACTTGTGTCGTGTTATGCTAATGGTTTCATTTGGTTCTTGATGCTGCCGACTCCAACACAAATAGCAATTCAAGGTTATGTTGTACTCACAAAACAGAAATGCATGGAGGTCGAACTAAAGGTCTTTCATTCCACAATTTCACGATATTATTAGCCTTTGAAATGTGCCTGTTACACTAATTACAAATACAGATCTGATTTTATCATATCAACCCGTACCTGCTTGAGGGGAAAAAATGTAATTTGGAGAATTCAATTTATTGTGATTTTAAAGGCTGACCTTCTTTTCTGACTCGCTGAACAACCAACTGCTTTACCGATGTTACGTTACTAGATATTTGGTTTGCCACTTATCTCAGATTGAAATATAATTATTTAACATTTATTTTGGTTTCTCATAAGGCTGGGCACTGGTATTGTGTTTGTCGCCATAGCTTTAACAATACTACATTCTACAATACTGTAGTCATCATATTATACAACTTAATTTAATCAAGTTGGCTCATTGAGATCATGATGTATCACACAAGAGAAAACAGAATTAAATTAAATGATTAACTTCAATGTACATCCGTATCCATATAATCCAATGGTGAGTGCGATAGGTGTCCTGGGTTATGAATTGATGGCTCGGCAATATGGCCAAAATATCATGATAAGACCTCTGTTCCAGGGATAGGTCTTCCTGCGTAGCCCTAGTTTCTCATACAGAGTGATTGTCTTATTGAAGGAAATTAAATTTGCCCTTTCCATGTGTCACATTGACTACACACTTGCAATACCACATGCATGCTCTAGAGGTGTCGCTGTATCCTGTTATACACTCTCAAATTAGAATAACATTTACAAAAATGATAAGCTTAAGACACCATAAATACATACAGAAATGTATATCCAGTTTAGAAGATAATTAAAGCATGTGACGTCACCTATTGACGTGCTGTCCACAAACCGGAACCCAATTGCTGCTTAACAGGCAGCTGCCTTGAAGTTAAATGAGCATGATCAGGCTTAAAACGCCACAAAATCTCATTCACTGAACGCAGCTCCCGGCGTGCAACTCTCTGTAGCAGTAAATGATTCCCAGACTGCAGCTATGTGGCAGAAAAAGAACAGCCAGTTATAAATGAAACTGACTTCAACCCGCACAGTAGGTTTCCAATGGGCGGGCTCTGTCCACTCTATTTTGAGGTCAGTGATTTGGATGCGAGCCTAAAAGGGCCCTTATATAGGCCTTGGGATAGAAAAATGGCTTGTCGTGAAGGGAATGAGTGAAGGGAGTGAGGGAGATATGAAATCTACTGTAAGAAAAGAGCCTCTGGCATCAACAGGGCGAGACCCTCCATCTTGGAAAGCAAAGCTTATGATAGAATTCTTCACTTACACCGAAAAACCAAACTGATAACATAAATATGAGCACTATACGCTGATAAAATAAATAAATATATATATATATATATAGTAGCAGTCTCAAGGCTTGCGTCTGGGTGATACCTCCTACTTATCACTAGGATTTGAATTTGTAACGCCAGATGGCGCCAGACACACACTATCTAAGAATATGGTCCTACGCCACGAACAGGATAAGACCTGCTGTAAATGTGAGACTTGGAAGAAAACAGCTGATGTAATCTACACCGAGGGGGGAAGTTCCTCAAGTTCTTCAAGACAAGTCATCATCAGACAAAATATCAAGGGTAAAACTGACAAAGCTTGAGAAATAAAATAACACCCAAATACTGCAACTAAAACGTCAACTTTTATGGCCGGCCAAAGGACTCGCTAGTGTAGTTAAACCCTTTGCAGTGCGAGTGCGGGTGTTCCCTAAAGTACAAAACCTTTTCTATTCTTGCTGAAATCGTGTAACTATATAGCACGCAGCCCTTAAAATGTTGCAACAGTACGGGTTGAGTTTATTCTTTATCCCTTAAGAGACCCGTTAATCTTTACCTCAAAGATGCCTTAACCTCGACACCCAGATGTATTCCAGAATTTGTGCGGTTGTGTCTTTGTGGCGTTAATATCCCTCTACAGGGCCTTGTATAAATACAGCAGTTTTTCGCTGCCAAAGCTCTACATGCACATTCCCCGCAGCATTTCCCAGCAGCGAGGACAAGGGGTTGCCATGGCGATGACCTACCGCTGGCCTTCCTCCCGCCGTTTTGCCGCTCTCGGGAGTTTTGTTCAGCCAGTCGTTGATGCGGCCCGCCACACCTATCTTCATCGCAGCTGTTTCCTGTTTGGGGAGAGGTCAGGGGTCAAGCCGAGCGCAGCCGTCGCCCGCGACAACAACGACGGCATCGGCGGCTGCCGGGGCAGAGCAGGAAGAGGAGGAGGAGGAGGCTACGACCGTCGACTCATGCACGTCAGACAGAGACAGAGGATGTGTCCAGAATCACACCCAAGGAAAAACAAAAATACATACCCAGCACCTGACCTACTAAAAAGCACCCACTCACACTTTGCAAGGAATGTATATTTAAATGCATGCTCACACACACACACACTACTACTGCCAATTATGTGTATCAATAATCTCTTGTATTTTTATTTTAAATATCTTCAACACCTCTCAAAGACAGATTTTGCATTTACTCCTCTAAAAACACATATCCCTCCAAAATATTTAAATATCTGCAAATATCTCACTATTATAGTGAGATATTAACTCACTATTATCTCGCACAGTGGATTACTTCAATATAACAAACAGTTGCATTTTAGATTTATTAATTTAATTTAAAAAATAAAAATAAAAAACTATTTAAAATTAAAATGAATTACGTTTAAAGTCACCTGTTTTTTGATAAGTGCTATATAAATTACACTAAATTATTAATATTATTTATCACATAGTAATATTGATGATGATGATGATAATTCTAACTTCCTAGCTAGCTTCTTTTACCTTGTACGCTCCGGCGCCCCCTCCTGGCGAGCTGAACACGCTGCCCTTCTCCCACATGCTCTTGATGTTGCGTATGCTGTCGGTGACCATGGGCAGGTCCACCGCCCCGGAGCGGGGGGAGCGGGACTCTCTGTTCTCTCTCTACGGTGAGGGGGAGGCGGGGCAGAGGAAAAGAGGCAGTGAGGGAGGAAGAGGAGGAGGAGGAGAGGTTTAATTGGTAGACGGCCAGGATGTCGGTTATTAAAAAAGTGAGCGTGCTGAGGGATCTGCGGTGCCCGGCCCACGAGCTCGGACGAGGAAGTGACGTCATCCTTCAGAGGAGCTCAATTCAAAAGCTGGTTCTGATCGATTGTGATTATGAATGAATCTGATTATTTATTATTGATAATGTGATATTTTATAATGTTTGATGGGATCTGTCAAGCAAAACCTATCCAGCCCCTGGCACTGATAGATTGAGAAAACATTTTTTAATTAACTAATTCATTATTAGCTAATGATAATACCGCCCCCCCCCACAAGTAATGCATGTGTAATGGATGATAAAAATAAGCCTTTTGTGCCTGAGGTGGGAAAATATGTTTTCTGGGAAGTTATGTATATTAAACTTGTAGGAAATGTCAAAAAAATAGATTTTGCTATTAAAGATTCAGAAAATATCTCACGGAGTGATTCAAGTATTAGGTTCAGCGGTAGACTTTTTCATACCATCAGAAATGTTGCAACTTGACAAATTTCAACAATAATTAAGACTCTTAAACTCCTACTAAATACAACAGAACCTGGAAGTCATGCTCAAACCCCATTGGCTCACAGATCTAGGGGCCTCAGGAGGGAGGTTTTGTTTTGGGGACCTCAGAGACCTATATTAACTTGTTGAAAAGAAGCAGAATAGGCCATACAGGTCTCATAATTATAAACCAAATTGAAGACATTCTAAGGACCTGCAGACTTCCTGCTCCCTTGTCACTGAAGGTTGTGTTCTCTGTCTATAGCCAGTCGGCCCCATCGTCTGAACGTTGTTCATTTTGAAATATGGATGAGTGTATAACTTTGGCGGCTGGGGGTCAGACCTGGGCGGCTGAGGTGTACTGCTCCAGCCTGTTGTCGATCTTGGACACGACAGGAGAGTGGGACGCCTTCGCTGAGCTGCAGACACAAGAAAAACACACACGCAGGTTCAATAGGTGACATACAGTATACGGAGCATTATCTGTATAAACCAATATTTTCATTTAGAAATTGCTCAGATTAGTTATACTGTATATATTCTTTATATATTATGTATATTTTTTGGTAATTTCTTGTCAATATCTTGTGCATACTTTTGACCGACTACTTTTTTCACAGGTACAGTCACCCAAATGTCGGCGGCTCTGCCATGTGTCACACTAATAACAAAGAATACAAATACATACGTAACTAAATATAAAACAGACTTGGAGACACATCGACACAAAACTACAATGCTCCAAAGTTCCAGTATCAAACTTCTCCAAGGCATCTGAAGAATAATGCACGATCCACGGCTTTACCTTTTCTGTGCAGACTTGTTGAGGAACTCTGCTCTCTCTTCGATCTGTTTGGAAAGATTTGTGGAGGCGCACGTGTTAAAAAACAAAACTGCAACACGACGGGAAACTTCAGTCTTCAACGGCTTTGGGAGCAGATGTTAGACTTGGCCTGCGAGTTTCTTGTTTTGTTTTCTTAATCATCCTACACAAATCAAATTTATTAGGATACATTTTTTTATAACCCAAACACTAAATTCCATTCCTAAAAGCTATGAGGATGTCAAGTGAAATGCCTCGAAAATGACATTATAAAATCGCCCTTTACTACAGTACCGCTCTGTTTGTTCAATTGGTGAAAATCGCATTTTCCAATTTTGAAATAAACGTCTTCCTATTCTTATTAAATTGGGTTTCTTCCCAACCGACGGCACTCAATGCGACTTTCTTTTCACAGCGTGGCCTAATGACCCACGTGTGCGCGTACGTAGGCATGCGCGCGCGCAAACACACACACACACACACATTTCCAAAAAGACCATTTATGCACACACAGGAACATGCTGAAACAGCCAAAAATGCACAAACACTGACCGACTTGTAACGGGCAGAAAAATAAACACACGGAGCGTTCCTCTACTGTGGGAATCTCAAGGCATTGTTTATGAAAAACGACAAGAAGGCCAAAGAGAGGGCAGCTCTAGCGTTCCTTAGACGCCCCCCCCCCCAAAAAAAAAAAAAAATAAACCCCCCAAAAAAAAAAAAAAATAAAATCCACC
>OMKR01016654.1:14600-25230 GCA_900302355.1 Cyttopsis rosea | reverse complement strand
CATCAGCACGATTTGGGAGGAGGAGGACGAGGGGAGGAGGAAGCTGCGTGCTGCTGGAATATAAATGGGCCGCATGCCTTCCATTGTTGTTGAGTTTTTTTTTTCTCTCCCAAAGCAGCAAACAAAATGGTGGATTTCTTTCTCTTTTTTTTCTTTCCTAAAAGGAAATGATTAAGAGCGGCATTATCCTTTGCCGATAATGGGATGGTGTAATTCCGATATGATTACCTGTGGATTTACAGTATTTGTGCAGTGTGTATAGCGCAGTCACCCATGTCACTAACCCCCACCCCCAAACCTAGTAAACACAATACAATTGCATCTCCTTAAATTATTATTGTAAAAGTGACATAAAGTTTTGGTTCCGGGCAGCCCGTGGAATAAACTAGACCTCGCTGGCTCCCAGAAAGGGATCATGCTGTCCCTGTTGTTAAAGCTATTGGAAAAAGGCAGTTCTCCTGATTGTGCAGCCATGCAGCAGGCCACTGTGCATTATGAATTATTTCTCTTTGTTTTCCCCTCTGCCTCTCCATTATCCTCCCAGCTAAGCCCCTTCATTTCCTATGCCAACGATGGCTATGCCACTGTGCGTTTCCCTCACTGTAATTTATCCATCTGCAGAAATTGACACTGTGTGTTTGTTTTGTGTTCATGGGAGTGCACGTGTGTGTCTGTGTGTGTGTGTCTCTGTATTTGTCTATTTATTTGAGTGCTTACAGTAGTAATGAGAAATGAGTTTTATTGTGATGATTACTATGCTCTTTACAAGGTTGTGATTGCTGCTACTTTTTAGCTGATCTTTAGTCTGCAATGTCTGCATCATATGTATGTTTAAATTAATAGATGAATGAATATGTGAATGCATGAAGGGATTAACATACTGTATATGATCATGTATTGATGTAATGGCTGGCTTGACTGTATAGATATAAATATATATGTTGTAATGCAGGCAGGAAAGTTGGACAGATGGTCAAGATTGTTTGCCATTAGTTAGTACTTTGCATTGCATAGAACAGCTTTCATTTTGATTGAAGACACAAAAAGAGAGTTTAATGATAGTGTGAGACAGAAAAAACGTTCAACATTTCAACAAAACAATGCAACGTGATCTTCAAAACAATGAAGAATCATCATTTTATTTTCAACATACCATGGTAAACTACCCAATGGTGATTATAAATTTTTTTACAATTTTAATTATTTATATTAACTTGTTTTTAAAAAGTCAAGATTTTTGCGATAAATACCCAACTGTCCAGCATCAACAAAAGTTAGGCAATCGTCATTATAGTTGCAAAGGACGCGACCAGATAGGCGCAGCGTGCAATGTGCGCTTAATAAAGGAGTTCATTTCATGCCACGTGTGTAGTACAGTACAGTAGCTATTGGCTTACCATGCATCCCAGCCATCCCACTCGTCTTTCATCTCGATCTCTTTTTTTTAATACACTCTTAACACACACATATACACCCACACCCACAAACACACACAGGCCCTAATCCTGAGCACCTTATCAGCGAGCATCAGTGTGTGAAGTCATGTGGACTGGAATGAGGCTGGGTCCGGGGCTCAGACGCCATGCAGCTGGGATCCGCTGATGAAAGCATCTCCTCTGGATGCACCCCATCCACTCGCACTCCTACCCGCTGCCTCGTGGCCCACAAAGCTGTTTTGGAAAGAGGGGGAGAGAGAGAGGGAGAGGGAGAGAGAGAGAGACGGGCTATATTTAGTTTTATATAGTCAAGGGAGACAAAGTTTACACCGTTGACTGTTGTGCTGTTGATTAAAGCCGTAATGTCACCACCCAACGCCTCCAGAAAAACAAACAAAAAGGCCTGAGAATACACGTACAGCGTATGTGAATACATGTACATCGATGTGACAGTCACACTTACAGTATATTTGTGAAGATAAACATCTCTGGGATCGGGAGAGCCGAGACTCTGATCTCGGATGCAGATAAAAGACATGCTGAGCATAAATGGTAAAACGATAGATTATTTGTGGACCTTTAAGTGTTTGTCTAAGCTTAGACACCCAATTAAACTGAATTGTGATGCAGATGGTGCACAAATTGTCACTCTTGTCAATACCCTTTGGACTCAATCAATCAATCAGTCAATCAATTAAGAGTTTCCCCATTAGCTAAACTTACCTTATATGACCTCATATATAGAGGTTAGCTTTGGGCACATGTTTACACGTAGACACAAAATTGTGTTAGGCCATGAACTGAATTGTTTCCCGTGCTGTTTGTAGTCTTTGTTTGAGCTGATCCAGACACACGCCATGAACCTATTGTGTCTATTCTTGTTCTTACATTGTGTGGATCTACAGTGTATGCAGCACATGACCTGTCCTGTATGTTCTTTAATGCCCTGGGTGTACTGCTGGGCGATATTGACAAAATCAACTATCACAATATATTTGACCGAGTGCCTCGATATTGATAATTTGTCGTTATTTTGGGGATGGCATTTGGTGCTTTCATAAGATATTTAAACACAAGATAAACAATCTTTAGTAATTTGGATAGGCATTGATTAGAACCACTAGAACAGTCTATGAAGTTCAGAAAATGATATGATGAAATGATGATGAACACACTGATTTTAGTTGTTTTATTTGGAGGAACGGGGCACAACTATTTGCGCCCCAATTGCGGAGAGTCATGCCCCGGAGCCGTGGCGAGCCGTGCACGGAGAGCTGTGTCCGTGTCCAGACGATTCACACATATAAAAATATATTTATCATTTTTATCGTGTTATTGTAATTCAGCCCTCCTCTGTCTGCTGCTTGGCTGTGGGTCATATCAATAATATGGATAATGTTGCAATGCACTGTTATTAAAGCCACTCTACCCTTTGTGTAGCTTATTTCTGCTGTCAGGACCCACAAGTTTCAGATCCTTTGTGTAGCTCTGCCTCATGTTGTTTGATCCGCTGGCTCCTCCTGGCACAAAGTGTCGAGTTGTCCTTGAGCAAGACATTTAATCCCAAATGGCTGCGTGGCCGCCTTCGCTATCGAACTTGTGTGTTATATATGAGCGGGTCAATGTGAGGCATGAATTGTAAAGCACTTTGAGTGGTCACAGTGGCTGAAAAAGACTATATAGATGGTGTCCATTTACCATTTAAGATAACATTTACTTGCTGCAAGTAGTCATCACAGCCGCCGTCTTCTACCAGAGGAAGCAGGTGAAGCACAGCACAGGGTCAGATGAGGAAGCATTGCCCCTGGAGGGTTTAGCGTCAAGGAGCCCTTACTAGGGCTGATGCTGGAACCTTATATCTAGGGCTTTAAACTTACTATACCAATCTATACCTTGGCTGGGTATAGATTGGCTGATGGGACAGTAGAATTATGGGTCAGCAGATGTACTCTAAAAGCCTGAAACATGTTTCTGTGTCAGCAGTGTGTGAACATGCGTTGGTGTGTGTGCAGATGTTTGCAGATGTCAGTGACTGCCAAAGTACTCTCACATAGCGTTTACTTTGGCACTTATTGAACCATTGAGGGTACTGGAAATAAAGAAGAAACCCAGAAACTGAAACCCTTTTTGGGTGCCCAAACCCCAATGCTGGCAGATATCCGTGCTCAACCAATCACAAACCAATATGATTGCCACAGAACTGCTTGTAGTTTAGATTTTGTAGGTGTGCATGGCGGCTCCTCTGCAAGCTACAACTACTTAGAAACCACACCCCTGCATCCCTACGCAAAGACGTTCACATTCTCTATAGTATCTTAGCGGGATCACGGTTCAGCCTTTAGCCTTTAGCCCATGTGGGGATGAAGTTGAGGTGCTTGGATGTAAACAGTTGCTGGGTGAATGCACTTAGACAGGTGGAGACAAAGCTGTTGTGGAAGCGGTCCCATTGGTGGGTTTTAAGAATGGTATCAGTTCCACATGTAGGCTCGACCCATCTTTCAAGCCCCCTCTGTGGGCTACTGTTGAGCTGTCATGTATACAGGGCTGTGGTATTAAGATAACAACTACACATTGTGCAAGTGTGTGTGTCTCCCTTTCTATATGTATACATCACTTTCCCCCTGTCTGTTTGTCCATACATAGGTGTGAATACAGAGGGTCTGTGTAACATCACATTTTGAAGTTATCCCATTGCTAGGAGTGTGTTCATCTGAACTTTAACACTTACAAAATGGTCACA
This sequence comes from Cyttopsis rosea, assembly GCA_900302355.1. NCBI lineage: Eukaryota > Metazoa > Chordata > Actinopteri > Zeiformes > Parazenidae > Cyttopsis > Cyttopsis rosea. The sequence goes on along the minus strand of OMKR01016654.1, from coordinate 21,054 downwards.
TTGGTGCTGCTCCACCCATTGTGTGTCATTCTGACGCTTATTCTTAGTTATACCAGCGTGGACTTAAAGCAGTGACGTGAACTCTATAATCCACTTCTTTTGCAGCGAATATCCCAGCCTGCTTCATCAGTCAAACGTAATGGTTTGCCAGCTGTCCTTGGCCGAGATATAAGGGATTGATATGCTGTCAGGGCCATGCCTCCCAGCACGTAAATAACAGGGCCGGGTCACAGCTTAAACAGAGACGTGACCTCTGTTTTATAATGGGCCTGAAGGTTGTCAAAGAAAAGCCTACTTTCCGCGATATCGAGAGTATGGGCGTACAGAACAGCGTTCATGCGTGGGAGTTCTGAGATGCACCCATTGATGCCCTTTACAATTCCATGTGAAATGCATCAAAGTAATGAGGTGCAGGTTTTCAAACAGCAGTGTGTGTGTAACTGATAACAACCTCTACATGTATACAGCTTGTTTTACATTCAAGCTGTCAACTTACAGCCAGAATATACTGTAGAGGTGATTTTGTTTAGTGACCGTTGTTTGAAGCCGTATTATGTTAAGAGACACATTCTTTCATCTTCAGTGTCTTAGGGCTCGCTTTCCAAACATTTAGACACACAACAGCTCGCACATGCGTCGACACGGCATTGGTACTGGGTAGTCATTTATCCAAGTCCACTTAACACACACCTTGCTACAGCAGTTTTCAATCGAAGAACAGTCAGGCATAACGTTACTCCGCAAACGTCCATTCAATCCAGCCGACCCAAATCTGCAGCTACTGTAGCACATCGACAAAGCTTGTTTTTTTTTACATCTAGGCTTTAACCATTTCCTCATAAACATCAGAAGGAAATGCACTTTGGTCAGTCATTAATAATAAATGATGCAGGAGTAAGTACTGTATGAGCTTTAAGGGTTTAATGCTTGCCTAGACAATAGGGAATACGTAGGAGGATGCTTTTAAAGAACTTTGGAATCAGAGTGCTTTTAGCCCAGAAAAGTAACGTAAAAGTACGACAAAGTAGTCCCCAGGGTTTTATTGACTGTTATTCTCTCAAGAAGGTGATCTGGACCCTTTTTTTCATAAATCGAAGTAGTATTGTATGTAGAATCAGTAGTACATAGATAAGTCAATGTTTTATTTCTCTGATTTCTCACTGTAATCTAATGATTCTGATTATTATGCTCTACAACCTTTATACATAATGAAATAAACCTGTTAAATTATTATTTATTTAATTGACGTGATGGAAGAAGGAGAGTATATATTTCAATACTACACAACTAAAATCATCGTCAGAAGTATCCATTGCTATATTCTTCTACACCTAAATATCTCTGTTGACCAAGATGAAAAACAGAGAAATACAGGCAAATTGTTCCATTTGTAGAGAAATATTAGTTGTCCATATGGCAGGGTCTCTGGGCCTGCATAGTATAATTGCTGTGTCACATAAGCTCATTGTTTATGCAAATTAAAAATTGTCTATTTAGTAAGGGTTGGGTTCTCTACATTACGATTCAATTCTATATGATTTCTATACGTTTTGAAAGTGAACAGACGCTGGTCTACGTTCTCTGCTGTGCTCTGATGACTTCTGTGGCAATGGAATCACAGGTTGAAGTACATGGTGTTGTAGAGTGTGGGTGTTGCTGTGGCAGACTCATTAGACTCCAGTGCTCAGGTTTTCAACAACGGCGTAGGGGAGCAAATCTTTTTGGATAAAACTTGTGATCTGAGCTGGTGATTCGCTTCGTCCTCTCCAAACTAAGTGGAAGCTTTGCTCTGTGCTCATTGGTAATGAATGTGTTCATATAAGCTAAAGCACTGTTTTAGAAACTCTTCAAATGTGATACATAATATTGAAAACAGCAAGATAAGTTTGAATTTAGTGTTTTGTGCGAGAAGCAAGAAGTTTAAGCGGCCTGTTGATTTGGACATTTATTGCAGAAAAGTTGCTGCGATTTTGCAAAATTGAAAGCTCTTGTATTGTGATGATACAGCTCTAATATCTGTGTTAAGTAACCCAGGCAACCCTGGGCTGCACCAACATGGCGGGAACAAAGTGGTCGAGTGGAGTGAAAATAATGCTCTTGAGATCAACACAAAGAAAAGGGAAGAGATTGTGTTTGAGTGTGTGTTTGGTCTGACTGTCATGGACTCCTGTTGTTATCCATAATGAAAGAATCAAGCAGGTATTTTCATATAAATACTTGGGTGTAATGATGGACCATCTGTTATTCTGGAAAGACTACATTGAAATTGTCTGAAAAAGGACAAAACAAAGAATTTATTTTCTCCGCCGCCTTAGGTCTTTTGGGGCGAGTAGACAAATTCTTCTTTTGTTTTTTACTTCTGTGTTCTACGGTATTGTAATACAACATGGTACGCGTGTTTGTCCACCACTTTAAAGTCAAAACTGCTCCACCAAATAAAAATCTGCTCAAAGACTGTAGGCCAACCCCTTGAGAAACTCTATGATTTAGCCTACCATAATTACATTACGGCTGGCCAACAACATTGTCTCTGATCCCAACTGTGTCCTGAACAGTGAATACAAATTGTTACCATCCAACCGGAGATATAGGGTTCCACGATTTAATAGGGTTAGACTGAAGCACTCTTTTGTACATCAGTCAATCCTAAAATTAAATATGGAGCGTACAGTAATCCCAGATCAAATGTACGTTGAAGGGTCTTGAATATTGTCTTCTGTGATTGTAATGTTATGTTAAATGTATGTATGTATGTATGTATGTATGTTTTGTTTCGTGTCTTAATTTTTGTCTTTTCTGTGATGTTGCAAATGCAGCTGCTGTGACGCAAGAAAAATTCCAGACTTGATCTGACAATAAAGTATTATCGCCTCGTACTGTATCGTATTTGCATGAATTACTGCGATTGTAAAAATTTCCTGGGGGGACGGAAGGCGGAAACCCTATTACTAAGTCAATGTTGTCCTTTGACTGAAAGGGTCATCGGGCTAAATCTCCAGGGCAGCGGGGAAAGGTGTGCGCCAGAAGCATTATTTCAACTACAGTGGTCTGAGAGGTCGCCTGGGTTCCATCCAAACCGCGGTCCTACCTGTAGGTATCCTTCAGCCAGAGGATCGCCTAATCCCAACCCCCACCCACTAGGATCCCGGGCCTACTGCCAGACGCCCGACCTCTCACCGCAAACACAGGGCGAAGAGGAAGATTTCCCACAGGGATAAATAAATTACAAATTGTTATAATTGCTGTATACGTATATGCCCCTCGGCCAACAAACTTAAACCCCGACCTCAAATGGTGCGATACAGTTGAACAAGCGTTCTCCCAGGTGTATTTCAGTATGCAACCTTCTCTCTGAAGCCATCCACCAGGCGGTGATTAAAAAGTGTATTCTCAGTTGGGCTTGGACAAGAAAAACTGCTGTTGTTTATTGTAGCCTTGAGCACCACGGTACTTAATAACAATGTGTATTGGTGCAAAGCAAAAATAGAAATTAGACGGAACAAAGGGAGCCTACACATAAGAAAGCTTCCTTAAAGACGATGGTTCAAATGCCATTTTCTTGCAGCAGGGTTTAGGTCCATTTAGAGTGTTTTAATTTGACCTCTTGCCTTCACTCTTTCTATTTCTCTCTCTCTCTCTCTCTCTCTCTCTCTCTCCCTCTCTCTCTACTACTCACACATGCACATTGACACTCAACAATGAAAACATTGCTGCCAGTCTTGTTTTACAGTCCCCTCCCCCCTTCTCATCCTTTCTATGCCACTACCAGGAAATCAAATAACTGAAACACTGTTTGGTTTCGACAAAACAAACAACTGTCTCTTCAATCACGACGCGGATGCGATCTGTGTACAGATGTTTGCCCTGGGACATTGAAACAAATACCATATGGCGGGGCCTTCATCTATTCGACTTGCTTTGGATGAAAGGACTAAAAGCTTATTATCTCTTCGCACTTCTTCATCATATCACTCTGTCGGGCAAATGATTAACATTAGCGTGATCCAAATGGGCTTGTTGACAGCAGGTTTATTGTGGCTGATGTTGTACAGGCATGGCTCCTAATATACTCATACTGTGCGATAAGGTCTTTCCAACACATTCACATCTTGTAATGAAAAATCTCAACATTTGTTCAGTCTATTATTCCTGGAGATTTATACAGTAGTGAATATAGCAAGAGCATTTTCAAAGCCAAGCCTGGGAAAAAGTATTTCAACAGAGTCAAATTAGGGATCCACCGATTGATCGGCTATCGATCATTACCAGCTGACATACAGTTGAATCTAAATATTTCATTGATTATTAGCCGAGGAAGCCCTATTGCAAGAGGTTCTGCATTCCATTCACTTCTGAGGATTTGAATGCAGTTGGGTTTTATTTATTTATTCCTATATTCAACAGGCTGTGCTGCACAAAGAGAGACTTTTATTCTCTACGTGGGATTTCATTCATCAATTCATTCATATGTTTGTGTGAAAAACGCTGTCGTATGCAAAGCTCTCTGGATTCAGGAACACCTAGGAAATGTGCAGTTTGTCGGTAATTTGCATGTAACAGCAGCTGCATAAATATAAGTAGCTGACTTAAAATAATCATGCCTGCCACACTTTTGTCAGATTTTATTCAGTAAATAAAAATGCCAGAGAGGTTGAGAAAGAAGCAGAAACGTGCTAAAAAATATCACACGGATGACAAAAGAACAACTGCTGCATTCCTAATTCAAATGCCACGACTAGAGAATGGAGTCATATGTAACCACATTTAATGTTTCTCAGCTGCCTCTGGCTGCTCTGTTACAACAAAGTGCACAAATGCAACATGGCAGGCATGTTGGTAGTTGCCCTTTTTCAAAGTTTTTTGAAATTATGGATCCTTCCAGACATGAATAAATCTTAAACCTATTCTAAACTCTGAAAAAAAAAAAAAATATATATATATGTACAGTATATATGCCATTGACAAGAACCCACACTGCAAACCACTCCCTTCATGCTCATTATGGTGCTCAAACCGGTATTCATATGAGATTGAAATTTGTATATATATTCGAATGTCCTTTAAACACTCTGTTTAAGGCGCTTGCACAGAAACTTTAGGTCAAAATGAGAGTTTTCTTTTCTGGATTTCAATGGGACTCGCTGACTAAGTAAAGCTTATCAATGCCATTGATGATTCAGGACTGATTCTGTCAGTGAGTTAGTTAAAACTACAGCAATCTTCAAACTGTTATTTCTTTCCTTCAGCTGTTATTTCCTAAATATATTATTTCATTAATTAATTAAACAACTGGGACTGAAACTTGGAGTAAAATAGTGAAAATGATTGATTGTGTAACAGCTGGCAGTAAACCAGCGCTGGAAAGCGTAATGCCACTGTGGGAAAACAAAGTGTGATTTGATGATGATGGGTGATATCGTTGCTGCTCGTTCACGAACGATTTTCATCTCTCAAATGGCAACGTAAAAACTACTAGAGGCAACATTGTAATTACATTACACGGGATCATTAAAAATTCAATATGCGTTGATGTTTGCTCTTAGCATGTTGAAAATACCATAAATACAAATGTGTTTCCTTAGATGATGAACATTAGATCCACAAGAATCTGAAGGAATGAACAGGACTAAGTTTGAGGTCACGCTTTGCTTTAATGTCGCACAGTTAATATCTAGGCACATGCACATGTAGACATATATAGACACACACACACACACTCTTTCTTTCTATATCACACACACACACACACACACACATAAACAGGAACTCTATCCCCAGGAGTGTGGAGATCTCATTAAGATAACACTCCTGATCTCCCAGCCGCTTCCAGAGTCACCTCTCCTGCTATATTCATCCATTGTGGCACCACACAGAGACGATGGAAGCAACTTGTGGTGATTCTTTCCTCCGATAGCGAAAGAGATCAGCGAACGACCTGAAAACGCTCTCAGAGCTGGATCTCTGCCCCTCAGACATGACACCGTCATCAGCGCTGTTTCCACGTCGTCATGCACTCGAGGTGACGCGGGGCCAGTCTGTACTTTGCACTGAAATGCTTTGCGCTAATGACCGTTATTTCATTCTTGGCGCTGATTGAGCCACCTATTTGCCACGTGCATCGTAATGATGTTCTTTTTATTGCGGATCGCTCAGCGCGGCCAAAACATTTTTAAACGCCGTAATTCTAGTTGGGCCTTTCTCTATTTAGTCTGCAGCTGCCTGCCGCAGCTCTCCACCTGCACTGCAGCCACTCCTCCACACTGTGTGTGTCTCTGGTTGTGTATATGTGGGAGAGAGAGAGAGAGAGAGAGAGAGAGAGAGAGAGACAGCCCCCATCCCAAATTGGCATGTGTATTTATGTCCCAGTGGACTTGCAGAGGGAGGGGTGTGGTTTCTCTCTGCTAGTGTGTCACCGCTCCCACATTTCCCAAGCTGGTGCACTCTGCCACCCCCC
>OMKR01016654.1:2620-14580 GCA_900302355.1 Cyttopsis rosea | reverse complement strand
CCATCAGGTCCCCTCTGCCCCCCCCCCCCACCCCCCGCGCCTTATCAGTTCTAAGGTGCTATATCCATCCATTAACTCTCTCTTGCATTTTTACTGTTTATCTGCCTCCATCGCTTCCTCTGTCTCTTGTTTCTTACTTTACGAGCGCCAGGGATTGAGATATGAGGTTAATCTGGTGACCCTGCCAAGGAATTACTGCTTTTTCATAGGACAATAAGTCAATATTATGAATCAAGCTCTGACCAAGTTATTAAGTAAAAGGTTTGGTCTGATATCATAGATCACATTACCATACTTACAGTATATGTATAACCTAGTAACTAATGTTACCCTGTCGGCATCCATTACAGCCTGTTTTTCCTTGCCCGGTTTAAAACTAGGGGATGCCATCGATTTCAATGTGAAATGTGAAGGATTTTGAGACGGTACTGTGGTTAAGGGTTGGAGAAATAGACTTGACATATAGTTGAATCATGTGATGAAGCTCAGGTGGATCTTTTAACAGGATTTAAAATATATTCAGGGCCCTACAATAATGGTTGCCCAGTTGCCCTGGACAGCCAGATTTGGGCCATTGATAACCATCTTTTCCGGCCTGGTTTCCCCTTTGGCAACCACTTTTCATATGTAACAAATTAAAAGTAAGCGTGGTATACCTAGCGATATGTTTAGTGACTTCCACCAATGAAAAAGAGTTATCCTGAAGCTCTGTCAGAAATGGTGAAACAATTGAGAATATTGAAATACAAAATTATTAGAATTCGGCAACCATTTTGTCAGTCTTGGCAGCCAACAGTTGATGCATCTTTGCCAACTTGGCAACCCCTTCGAAAGGTTAGTCTCTGTCCCTAATATTGAAAGATAATTGTGACATAATATTGATATATTGTCATATTCCTTCCTTTGATTATTGGAACAATAATCGAATAAAGTACTTTCTCATGAATAGTTGTGTGCTTTGACGCTGTGTGTAAGTGCATGGCGTTCACGCAGTCATGTGAGCGAGCGAGTGTGTGTGTGTGTTTGTTGTTTTTTCTCGGTTTTGGTGGTTGACTGTGATTGTCACTGCCTACAGTGTCCCTTTGATATCAGCCAGACACTGTCACAACGACGAACCGGACCAGCTGTTTCTTTCTCTTTTTATCCACGCCGTCTCTCCCCCTTGCTGCTCGGTGTTCCCTCACTCGTTCTGTCAGCCGCCTTCAGAAACAGTCAGTGGGAACGGTTGACGAGGAAGTCCCTGCACCATGCACTGACATCACCTCCAGGTAGCTGCTTTTCAGCATTTCCGTTAATGTTTGCCGTGGGGAACTTGTGTGTGTTTTTACGCAGGTACGCTGCATGCATTCGGGTCAACAAGAGGACGCAAACTTTCTGTTGTTGTCGTAGCGAACGGCAAAGGTCGGAGGACGTTGGTTTGGGGCTGAGGGGGACTCGGCAGTGACAGTGAAATGAGACGGGTCCGGGCTTAGGCTGTCTGGCCGAGCCTTCACACGGGCTGCTGTCGTCGGCACTTTTTGGTGCCCGGCGCATCTCCCATTGGGAGTTATCAGAGTGTGCAGGCAGGGACAGTCCAGTCATAACACAGGCAGGGCAGCGCCGCTACCTTTTTCGCCAGGGACCGAACAGGGGCCCGGAGCCGACCTGAGCTGTCAATCGGATGTCTTCATTGAAGATTGGGTTTACTCTGTGAACTGTGTATCAAGGACCTGGCCAAGTCTCCTTATTTGCCTTTGATAGATGAGCGGGGCAAAACGGACAAATTAGAATAAATGCAGTTTCAGTGCATGCTTCACAACAAATTTCATCAACCCTCCATCCTCTGAACTTTAATCGGAATATCTCACCATGGCGTACGCCGAGCACTTTGATTGGTTGAAGGAAACAGTGAGTCTTCTGCCAGGTAAGAGTGCGGTTTCTTAGGTGAGTGATTAAATGATTTTGACCATCACTGGCAGACACTTCCCAGCTGAGTTCAGTGAAAACAATATAATGCAATATGCATTATGAGGACAGTAAAGACTTCAAAGTTGAGACTCGAGTTGTGCGATGACACAAACCTTCCAACTTTGTTGTAAACACCCCGCCACCGAAACACAAACAAAGCGACTCCGTTTTACCGAAGTTGTTTACCGCTGTTGAAATACATCTACGGGGAATAGAATCGGAGAATCTGCATATCCACGCAGACACCTTTTTCGGAACCAATTAAATCATCTGAGGAGAATAACAAGTGTAAAAAAGAACAAGTCCATGCAAATGGGACAGAACAGAGAGGACGTGTTTGCAAAAACAGAAACGACGACTGGTTCGACTGTGAATCTTGCTAGAGTCGGATCGCTGCCTCTGCTATGTTTTTATAGATTCAGCAGACTTGTTTTATGTTTTAGGTGGAGTTTTATGTGTTTTCTTTAGATATAGTCTCAGTGTTGTACATTTTTTTGTGTTATCCAAGGTTGTCCTGATTTTATTGCCTAACAAGAACAGTTAAGATTGATTGATTGCTTGATTGACTCATTGCTCCTTGGTAACAGTTTAGAAAAAAAAAGTTTCCTTTGACTTCCAATTTTTAACAATTTCCACAATTTTCCTGCAAAATCACATAAAAGTTTGCAAATGACATCGCGAGTTTTGAAAAAAGCTGCTGCAAAATCAAGCATTTTTGATCGCAAATCTCGGAGGGACTGGATTGTTAATGAGTTAAACAGCATTTCAAGGACACTGGCTTTAACTCCGGCGGTGGAAGACGACCGCTTGGGCAAAACCTAGTCTTTTTTTTTTTTTTTTTTTTTTTCAAAATTTGACCTTTCAACTGAATTGGCAAAGCGTTCTCTGCCTTGTAGTGGGAAAGAGAGACAAGCACATTGTGCCTCCCTCTTCTTGTTCCACTCTAGAAATTAGTGTCCTTTTCATGTTGAATTTTAAATTATGTATGAAATCTATTAGCATGTTTGTGCACCAACGAGCGCTCTGTGCCCCAAATACCAAATTATTTTTCTAAGTTAGAATCTGAGGGATACAAAATTAATGTGATATTTTAACACACACACAGTCTGCAGTTAGAGGGTAGGCGTTAACCCAGTTAGGAACTGTGTCGCAGAAAAGCATGGCCAACAAAACACACACACTCCCTTCAGCACATACATGCAAATGGCCTTGTGCATGGGAATGACGGACATACGTGACACAGAAACCTAGTGCACTACATGTTTGACCACAGCGTTTCGTAAGTCCAGTGCATTTGTTTATGCTTTGAGTAGGAATGCACCCATCTATCGAGACAATTCACCTCCATTGATTTGGGTTTCACAAAGAATAATCTAAACGCTACGATTGTATTGTTACTGCTGCATATCCAATCAGCCTGGCTTGAAAACACAACAGCTCTTGTGTCTTGACCAAGGTCCCTGATTTTCTTGGCTTATCGGAACTAGTTGAAGAATTCTTGGCCGGTGTTCCCATTGTTTCCACTCCCCAGGGAAACGGAATGAAAACAGAAAGAAAGGAGAATTATGATATAGAGCTATCAGAGGCAGTATTAAACGAATGTACTGTATCCCAAGCTTGTACGATTCATCAATTTTGGTCTCTGAAGCCACTGCAACGTGTGTAGTCAGGACCATTTACCGTTTGTCCTGACTATGCAGTTCATTTGACATTTCGATTGACAATTCGACAGGCCAATGAGAGAGTGTCTTCGACAAGGGGATCAAATCCCTCGTTCCATGCTTTCTCGTCTATAAAGGAGAAAGCCTGGGAACACGGTTGGAAGTAACATACACCTCTTCATTTAACCACTTATATATCTTGGTAGGAGATTATGGCTGCGCACCAGAAGTGCTTAAAATAATAAGAGGCTGCAATGAAATGCCAGCGGTTTGAGGTTTTCTAAGTTATGGGGTCAACATTTCACTTCCAGATTTCTACTATGTGGTGGACTTGCACTACTGTAAATACCTGCATCGGTAGATAGAGAAGTATTAGTTATGGACCAATATCACTTATTACCAATTCCTACTGATTTCTACTACTGATCTGATCCATTACTTATAGAACAGGTTAGACATTACAAATGAACATAAAACCAGTTTTACACTATGTGTAACATGCTTCTATGTGTCAAAAAATGTAACTTTTGTATAATATCTGACATGTTTGATAAGGCTCTTGCAACAGAGGTAAGATACGGATGCTTTATTTTAGCTTGGTCTCGGACCAATATCCGATACAAGTCCATGGTCCATCCCTAGAAAAGAGTGACATACAGGTCTAAAATAACACAAGAAAAGTCACATGGGTGCATCACTACCGCAGCGATGTGGTCGGCCAAAGGGAAAAACGCCTGCAGAGACTCAGATGGTGACAGATGGTTAAGAGACAAATCAGCCTGGGAGTCAGGATCTCTGCCCTGGGAATAGCTGGCCCTTTTGGTGTGTGTGTTTCTGTGTGTGTGTATGTGTGTGTATGTGTATTGGTAATATGCTCATTCGTTTTTGTGTCTTGTGTGAATCATTGTGTGACAATGTTTATGTAATTACAACATGATATATGAACATAACATGTGTGTACAGCTTAGCCTCTTTATTTTTTTGCGCAGGGGACGTCAGGCCAATGGTTTATTTGGCATTCACAAAATATATGAGAAATTACTGAAGGAAAATGGAATACTTTTCAAATACGACTTATATTTGGTGTAGAACAACATAGAAATCTAGCTCCAAACTTGTAAAAGCCAGAGGATTCTGCATTAAACATCCAACATTATGAAGGCCACAATGCTCACCTCATTCCATTCATTCATTTTCATTTTTCTCAGCACATATTATTATCACACTATTATCATGCTATGCTGCAATCCAAACTGGTAATGGCCACAGTTAAAGAGAGTTTTATGTCGTTGTCCTGGTATCGCATGTCATATCGTTAGTGCTTCGTTTCTAACTCATTGCTTTTTTTAATATCATTCAGCCCTCTATGGCTGTTTGCAAAGAACATTTTGTGCGAGGAACAGTTTTTCAGCACAGTGACATTGTTCCTCTATGCTAGAATAACCTTCAAGGCATTAATTTTAAAGTTTGCAAAGTGCTTTACAATCTGCCCATAAATTAAAACCGGAGAGGTGCTTGTGTGGCAGCCAAGAGAAGCTGTGCATTAAGTGGTTTCTTTGGCCGGTCGGCGGAGGCAATTCCCAGAGGCCGCTACGGTTAGTCCATCTCACTTCGATACCTAGAGGGCTTCTTCCTCCGGCCCCAGACTTCATCAGTGCACAGTGCCACATTTAAAGGAAAACTTTGATCTTTTCTAACCTACACAGCCAAGTGATTCAAGGGATTGAGGGATTCATAATATTTTTAATTGATATTGAGTATTGGGGGAGTAGCTTCAGCCGACTTCTCTGCAATGAGGCAACTGGGTAACCGGGCAACTGGGCAACCTTGGTCGCGATTGCCCCACTTGGGTGGATTCCCAATGGTTAAAAAATACTGTCGTTTCCAGCCCTACTACAGAAAGTAGTTTGCAGCTATGTGTGTTGGTGTGTGTTCATCTCCATCTGTTGTACTACAGTACATGTGCTTAGTGGTGTGGTGTGTGTGCGTGTCGGTGCGTGCGTGCATGTGAGTGTGTGTGTGTGTGCGTGTGTGTGTGTGTGTCTGCTGCTAGTTCCTCTTTTACTGCAAACCTCCACAATATTCCCTACGTTACAGTTGTACGGGTGTAAAGGTGTGTTGTTCCTTCTCTTAGCAGTTGGGCTTGGCCTGGAGCACTTAAGCCCTGCTAGCTTTAATCATCTCATTCTCAAGACACACCATCTAGGTCAGAGGTTTCCATCACTGCTATGGCTGCTGACAGACCACACACGCGCACACACACACACACACACACAGACACACACACACCGCTTGCACTTGCATAGATGCATACACACACACACACATACACACCAGTCTAAAAATAGATCCAGTATACGCTCCAGGGTTTTCACCATCAGCTGAAGGTGGGGGTTAAGTTCTGCCATTAGACCCAATCTCAGCATCGTTTTAACAGCTGCTTAAAGGTAGTTTTCAATTGGTTACGGTATCAATATCACATTACATACACTATTTATTCGCATTCATTTATTTGCAGCAAGGTGGAATTAGACTCTGTGGATTAGCGTCCATTCAGGGATTTGACGTGTACTGTAATAGAAAGTAATCATCGTGGGGACGGTGATGACATGAGCCCTGTGTGTTTATCTCAGTGGAGGGAAAGCAGACGTCAACGGCGTGGCGGATTTGTACCGCATGCTCGAGCAGCGTTTCTCCTGCAGCCGGAAGCTTCAACCCTTCATGTTGTCTTATTCTATTTTATTTTGGGAAAGTCGTTTCTAATCAGCGGAGTGGATGCAACCGCTGCCGTTGCATGGTGCGTGAGGACACTGTAAAAAGGCTGCCAGAAATAGCAGCGAGGGCCGGACACCTTGGGCGAATTTTCGTGGTGGTGGTTTAGCTGGCGAGCGGCCAATGGGAGAGGGTTGCTGGAATGTCTGTTACGCGTAAGAGAACCTATAGAAGAAGGGAGGAAACGGGGCAAAGGATTGGACGGATTTGCATGTCTGCTGATTTTTTTTTTTTGGAGGGGGAGGAGGAACTTGTGGAAAGGGCGTTTGTTATGTAAGCTTGTGAACAGCACAAAAAAATAGATAAAAACGAATAGAAATGGAAACGACATTTTCTGTGTTTTTTTTACACGTAGTACCGTTCTGCATTTTCAGCTTCAACTTTATTGTCCCGCTAGGGGAAATTTACTTTACAGCCAGGGTACGCATAAGACAGAATACAAAGGACAACATCAACGACACATCGACACAATAAATACACAGAACTAGTGCAGGGGATTGGAAATTCATACCAATTACAAATGATGAAGAGTGTAGATGTGCACTGAGCAAATGTGCAGGGGTAGTGCGAGGAATGCAGCCAGAGTGCTATTTGCCATTGAGCATATCAATAGCACTTGGAATGAAGGAGACATGGAATCTTTTGGTCCTCCGAGCGGGTGCCCTGAAATGACGGCCTGAGGGCAACAGCTTAAACTCCCTCTGGAGTGGACGGTCCTGGCAGTCCAATATAGCATTAGCCCTCCTCAGGACCTGCCTATTATAAATGACCAAAACCTTGGCCTGACTCCTCCCTGAAATCTGACTGGCCATTTTAACGAGACTTCCAAGTCTATTCTTATTAGACAGATGAAGCTTTCCAAACCACGCAGTAATACAGAAGGTTAAATCAGATTTAATAAATCTTCTGTAAAAGAGAGTCATCACCTCAGAAGAGACATCAAAAGGAAAAAAAAAAAAGTTTGTTGTCCATTTCCATTTGTAGCTATCCACCAGGTTAATGTCAACACATTTTATAGCAGTAGGCAGTGCGCTTGGTGGTGACTTTCTGAAATCAATGATCACGTCTTTTGTTTTTGATACATTTAGAGGGAGGAAAGACTCGTCACATCAAGCCACAAAGTCATCCACCGCCGGCCCGTGATCCTGTTCCTCCCCTTCAAGAAGGCTGATAATATCAGAATCATCAGCAAATTTTAAGATGTGTCTGCTCTTATAGTTGCCGCGACACGCATTAGTGTACAAGATGTAACGAAGGGGGGAGAGACAACAACCTTGAGGGGAACCGGTGGAAGAGTAGAGCTGGTTGGAGAGAGCGGCGTTAACTCTCACACACTGTGACCTGTGATCAGTTGAAAAGTCCATAATCCAACCAATCAGGTTCGGATCGAGTTTAAAATGACAGATGAGCCTCTAATTGAGCAGGAATGGCTGGATGGTATTGAATGCCGAAGAGAAATCAATAAATAAGAATCTGGCATGAACACTTGGGGCCCTCCAAACGCTGGTACACAAAGTTTCACAGTGTAAGGACAGCATCCTCCACACCTGGGCTGGATCTAATCGTTCCTGCGTCGACCTGCATTAAAACCTCATTCTTGATGAACTTCTCAAATTACTCCATAAGTAAGAAGTTAAAGCTACTGGCCTGAAATCATTTCACACTTTAGGGGTTTTACTTTTGGCTACTGGGACAATAACAGTGTTTCCACAGCTTGGGGACCTTCTGCAGCTTAAGAGATTGTGTAAAAATATACTATCTATCTATCTATCTATCTATCTATCTATCTATCTATCTATCTATCTATCTATCTATCTATCTATCTATCTATCTATCTATCTATCTATCTATCTATGTAATTTTCCTAAACCTTGCTGTCATGCTATAGTGGAAGGACAAACCAGATGCTCGGTTATTTAGAAGCAACTTGGACCACATGAAGCATCTAATAATAGTTTATTCACACGTTCTCTGCACAAGACTTCACTAAAAGGAATGAACTTAATGTTCTCGTCAAATTAGTAGAAAAGTCAAGATTGTTGGGAGCTTGTTCTAGTGGCCCTCCAAGTCATCATAGCAATGCTTAAATGACATCTACCGTCTTGTTCAGTAGCTTACGCCAGCGGGTCGTTACCCATTTGCAATTGGCGCCCAACGCACAGTATAATTATTTTTTTAACAAAATATTGAAGAATGGAGAGAATGAGTAAGGCACACATACACACAGTGAATATTTTATATTTATATTTATTATTTAATGTATGGTAATATATCGAGTTGTGAACCCTAGCTATGTGTAGCTATGTATACAGATCTTATATATTGTATAGGCCTGAATAGCTCAGATAATAGTGTTGTGGTCACAGGCTTTGATGCCAAAGAGGTGAATTAGCTTCAGTGCTATCTATCTATCTGTCTGTCTGTCTATCTGTCTGTCTGTCTGTCTATCTATCTATCTATCTATCTATCTATCTATCTATCTATCTATATCTATCTATATCTATCTATCTATCTGTCTGTCTGTCTGTCTATCTATCTATCTGCCTCTGTGAGTGGTTTGCTCGGAACGAAGAGTATTTGTGACACAGCAACAACGGGGAGAGAGAAAGAAAGAAAGGCAGAGAAAGGTCAGAAGCAAACGCAGAGAATCGAAGAGGGGAGGAGGGCTGGAAGGAGAGGAAGAAGGATCACTGTGTTTCTCCCCCGGGACAATGTCTCCCAGAGAAAGGGCACATAATAGGGTCCTTTCACCACGAAACCAACACCCTCATCATGCCTCCATGTTGTTTTTTTTATGCACGGGGACAATCTCAACAGTCACCAGATTGACAATTTTCCTGGAGACTTTGGTCGCTATTGTCCAGGCCCCGCTCTGCCAGACATCCTTCAGTGTAGCCATTTTGCAGCAAGACTTCCACACAATAGCCCTTTGACGTGGGTCAGAAGCACAGATAACAAAATGATAATGTGATAAAGTTAAAAAAAAATCGATTGCATTTACAGTAAGACTGCATCGCTGTGACATCACAAAGTATCCTACCCAACAAGGAAATTCGTATGGGTCATATCTTGCAAAAAGCTAAGCAAATAATACACTACGATGTGATTTAGAGTCATGGATTAAGATTGGCACCTAGTAAACTTTCCCATATTTGTAACCTTTTTTAGGATTACTTTTAGTGGCGGTAGGTTGGATGGTAGACACTGAGGAGGCCTGTACGGAAGCGCTGGACTGAGCAAGCATTATTATGGGCAATCTATTGATATAATAATGTATTGTAATATGAGATTAGATATCGTCTGGGATCTTGGTTATCGCATTATTGTGATATAGTTAAATGTCTTAAAGCCTGCATCACAGTCAAGAAATACAATTTTGTTCCACCTGTTTGTCCATCCACATTACCAATGATTTCTTCTCTTGTGTCTAAATATCTTAGGAAAGCACTAATAACAGTCCGCAAAATATTGTCAAATTATCGATATCAAGGTATAATATCTTTTTTTGTAGAGTATGTTCTTTACCATACATTATTCCATATTATGGATCTGCAAGGCTCAGCATTGGATCCAAGCATTGGTTAATAAAGGAAACATTATTATCCTTTTCCTTATAGGCGTGCATCTCTGTGCGGTGTGCTACAGCACAACAATTACTGTGGATGAATGACGTAGCGGCATTAAAATACATCTTGTCGGAATTGGACTATGATCATCACTTCCATGGAGACGTTTAAGGTCCTGCATTGAGATCAAGGATTTTAAAGGATTCTCGATGGAAAACGACAGCCTCCAGGAAGCCTTCTATCATTTAAAGCCACGCTAAACTCCACGAGAAACTTGAAAGCCCCCTCATGTGTAATGTTTTTCCTTGAATCGTTAAATATGACAAACCCTCACATCGCAGCAGAATACTTAGGCACACACACACACACACACGCACATACACGCCAGTCTAAAAATAGATGGAGTATACGCTCAAGGGTTTTCAGCTGAAGGTGGGGGTTAAGTTCTGCTATTAGAGCAAAGTCTGAGCATCATTTCTTCTATTGAAACTTAAAAGTGGTTTTAATTTGGATAAGATATCATGTATGCGTTCATTTATTCGCTGTAATGTGGAATTAGACCCAATGGATTAGTGTTCATTCAGGGATTTGAGTTGTTACAAAAAGTAATCATCAGTAGGTAGCGATGACCTTTCCATCATTTAAAGCCAAACTACTCCAAAAACATAGAAGTCCCTCATGTGAAATGTTTTGCCTTGAATCGTTATGCTCACGTAGCAGCAAAATACTCACATGCTGGACATGTTCCAGGTCAATAGATTTGACGGGTTTAATGGGTGATAGACGATCAGAACACAGTGAAAGACTTTTTCAGCGTGAACTCACGTGGTCTCGCAGAACAGCAGTGCTGATGTAGCGAGTTAGGGATGTGACAGCGTTTGTGTTGGAAAAGCTTTGTCTGGTGTTCACATATTCGGTTCTGAATCATGCAGTGCAGATTTTTAAAGTGAAATTTACGTTCATTTTGTCTTTTGTCTTTGTCTTTGCAATGATAGCGCCACCTATATCGGCATTTTCTAGTAGGCGGGGCTTTTAGTACGGACTGCCGCTTTGGGTACAAATGGCTTTATTGATACAGTACGATACGATAATACTTTATTGTCAGATCAAGTCTGAAATTTTTCTTGCGTCACAACAGCTGCATTTGCAACATCACAGAAAAGACAAAAATTAAGACAAGAAACAAAGATGCATACATTTAACATAACATTACAATCACAGAAGACAATATTCAAGACCCTTCAACGTACATTTGATCTGGGATTACTGTACACTATTTAATTTTAGGATTGACTGATGAACAAAAGAGTGCTTCAGTCTAACCCTATTAAATCGTGGAACCCTATATCTCCGGTTGGATGGTAACAATTTGTATTCACTGTTCAGAACACGGTTGGGATCAGAGACAATGTTATTGGCCAGCCGTAATGTTATTATGGTACGCTAAATCATAGAGTTTCTCAAGGGGTTGGCCTACAGTCTTTGAGCAGATTTTTATTTGGTGGAGCAGTTTTGACTTTAATGTCGTGGACAAACATGCGTACCATGTGGTATTACAATACCGTAGAACACTCATAACCACAGAAGTAAAAAACAAAAGAGGAATTTGTCTACTCGCCTCAAAAGACCTAAGGCAGCGGAGAAAATAAAACAAATATTGGTCAAATATTAACCATGTAACTGCCAGATATCTAGGTTTGGTGGATCATAAACACTGGTACCTATTGCTTTGTATTACAGTAGCGTTATCCATTACCATTCACCGAATGCCCCCTCAACGGCTTCAGCCTAGACCCCATTTTCTCCAAAAAAGTTTCATACCTTTGTTGAAATATGAACAGTAGTCACAATAACTTAAATATAATTTTGATTAATGTTATTTACATTGAAAGTGACAAGATCACTTATAATTATTTATAACAGATCATTTTGGCACATAAAGGCATAACTGTTCTCGGTATAGCTGCCATTTTTATACAAAAACTCTAAACAATGTCTGCAGTTGTCTTGTGTA
>OMKR01016653.1:4355-20224 GCA_900302355.1 Cyttopsis rosea | reverse complement strand
GTGTATTATAATATATATATATATATATATTTTTTTTTTTTAATATTCTTTAATATGCACTTGGAGGAGTCTCCAGGCGCATGCACAGGGAATGACTTTACCTCACCAAGGAGCGCAGCCCCTGTTTGTCCCCCCCAAAAAATTCTTTGGATCTGGACAATCCACACAAATCACCCAAAAAATGTGAAAAAAGCGACATTCGCCAAAAAGCGAGTTGTTTGCATCCCTGTATATTGTGAAGCACAACACATGCGGTGACTATTTGGCAAGCCTGGCCTGGGGCCACTCTGAGCCCACATAGGCAGCTGAAGTGGGCTTTCAGTATTCCAAAAGTGATTTCTATCCTGACCCTTGCTTTGGTAAGGGCCACATTGAATTTATTTTGTGGTCCTGCATTTTGGTCAGGATAGGGGGTCAAATGGGCTGGCATGCTCCTAGCAGCAATCTAGTGAAACGCCCTGAAGATAAAAAGGAATAATGCCATGATCAGTAGCCTCAACGTGGGTGACAATGCAGTGCATTGTGCAAATACAATGTGCATTTGAAAGGACTCCATGGTGGAGAGAAAGATAGTTCATATGTGACACCTGTGCTGTGTGAATATTTCCATATGTGCTAAAAAGGAAGGAGGTCCACGGGATCTCCTAGGAACGGTGATGCCGTTTTCAAGAGAATTGATTGGTCAGTAGGTGGTGTTATACGTGTTGATCTGTTATCTGGAACATAACCTGCTCCGGAGAACGTTAGGTGTGCAGCTTAAGGCACCATGGCGGTAAAACGTGACACTGAAAACCCAGGGTTAAACCTGAACTTACCTCTCTAACCCCAAATCCTGCTTCCTAGCACAGGCCTCAGGTGTACGCTGCAGCTGATGGTGAACACAGTGTGCTACGCGGGCTGCATTCCCACTGGGAGGCACAGATGATAATGTTCCCAAACTCCGTCGGGAGGTGGTCTAATATTTCGACATAGAAGTTCAACGTCAGAGTTACAGACAGTTTCTCTAACAGTTTCTCTAACAGTTTCTCTAACAGTTTCTCTAACAGTTTCTCTAACAGTTTCTCTAACAGTTTCTCTAACAGTTTCTCTAACTGATCTGTGGTGGGAGTAAGTCCAGCAGAGCGGAGTAACAGCAGTGTCTCTCTGGTGGAGTGTAGGAGATAGGCAGCTGAGTCACCACGCACGCTGGAATTGTTTGGCATTTTTGGAAGGAATTCCAAAACAATCAGCGTCAAGAGGAGAACTCGCGCAAAAGTCGCCATAAAGTCCTTAACCCAGTGTTGCACATCTATGGCACTACACCCAAATAAAATGAATAAAATGCAGCAGCACATAACCCTGCTTTGCAAGAGGAGCAGCGCCACCGGATGGATTAATGATGGTTCAGGGGCGACGGTGGCGCAGGAGGTAGCGTCCCTGCATGATTGCCGCCGCCATTCATGTGTGAATGGGTGAATGTGAGGCATGTACTGTACTGTAAAGCACTTTGAGTGGTCGCAAGATTTGAAAAGTGCCATATAAAATGCAGTCCATTTATCATTTCAGTTCCACTGGTAGAGATTCTGTTACTTGGAAGTATGGAAAACAGCACAGCTACGTCAAATAAGTAGAAAAGGTAAATGTTCTTCGTAGTGCGTTGGCAGCAGTCTATAAAAGCAGTATATTACAGTTAGTTTGTTTGAGGTAATGATCGACTTTAGAGGGACATTGGCGAACTACACCTGAAGAGAGGACAGAAGTCTGTGATATGACATTTAAAGCTTCAACATCTGAGGATGTGCTGGGAAGCAATGTGAGTGCTTTATAATAATATGGTGTGGAGAACTGGGAAAATACCCATGGGGTAGAAAAAAAAGCAGTCCATTTGTTAAACTGGGTAACAATTGACCATCGACGGGTGTCCAATACGTGCAAGCTGATGGAGCAAAAATTGGTGGAAGAAGAAGATTGGCTATGAGAGCTAGCTCAGGCCTATGAAAGAATGAAAGAGGTGGTGAGCGTCGTATATATTTGACATTGTATGTAAACTAGTTTGAATTCCCTGGACGTTGGTGGACGTCTGTGTGACCGGATCATGGAGTTTCTGTTTGTGAGATGCAGGGGCGTAACTTTGGTTTGAGGAGTGGGGAGGACACAATAAAACCCCCCAAAAATGTGATTTGAATCTCATTTCCTGCATTTCTACATACATTTAGGATCTAATACAATACAATTCAAACCAATACAAAATCACACATAACCTACCAGCAACTCAGCGCTGCTTCTCCCGGCCTCGCCCTCCCCGTCTTCCATAGGCGCCTCCACCTCATCTCACCACCTCATGATATGAAAGCAGAGTCGGGTGATCCTCCTGAGCCCGTGGTGTGCGAGTCTAACGTTAAAATTAATTAGCAGCGAGAGAGACTGACATAGCGTGACATAGGTTAATAGAAAAATCTAAATTTGATGTTTGTGTTTTGTTATGTGTTATGTTTGGTATCGATTAGATTATCTCTAGAGGATAGGTATATATATACACACACACACACACACACACACACACACAGACACACACACACACATTTACACAGTACTGTGGAAAAATCAATACTACAGGGACTTGAAAGAATACAAGCAAGAGGCCTGAGAATGTGTCCTTGTTCCTAAGTCAACTCATGTTCGAGCAGATCGAAGGAAGGACGATATGAATTGGAGGAGACATGGCTGAAGATGGGAGGTGGGTTGGAGGTAACGGATGTCAACAGGTGAGTGGAGAGATTTATTGATGGATAATGCGATCCATTTATCAAATATTTACAGATGGATGGATCAAAAGTGCCAGTCTGTGGCAGGGCGGGAGGGCAGCGGCGGGTGCCACCCGGACTTCAACATCGAAATCTATAATCGGCGATCAGAGTTTGAGGCCACGGTCATTGGATTACAACAGATATACGCCGAGACGCTGCAGCGCTGAGTCGTGTAATGTCTGACAGGTCGGATAGAGGAGATTTGCGAGCGGAGGTGATGGTGGTGTTGATGGAATTGGAGAGGGCGGGAGTGGTGGAGAGGTTTTTGTTGGATTCTTGCTTATGTTGGGCTTCAGAGTAATGAGAGGGCCGGGAGGACAAAGGGAATACATAATCAGGCACCCCAGGGGAACCAGGTCAGTAATGGGGATTATGTGGGACAATCGGCAAAGGGAAGTGTATGGCGGTCGGGGATCTTTTTACTTTCGTGACAGAAATATAGGCTTACATTTATAAAACCTTATTTATAATATAGATTTCATGAAAAGGTGATAATGTCAGGATTTAGACCTAGTGTAACCGTGTCCCTACTAAGTCCTCTTTTCCTTGGCCTTTTGAGTTTGCCTAAGGTCTGCGGTGTCTCTGGCATGTTCATGTTTTGTCATGTGTCATGTCTAATTCATAAAGACATGAATTTCGATTTGAAGTTTTTCCAAACGCTCCGGCGACTGTGTTCCGAGGGTTCTCTATAGGGAGAGGAGAGAATGTGAAATCTGTCCGACATGTCATTTTGACAATGTTCCTCTGCTATAAGAAACAAAATGTACCGCAGAGTTCTTGTGCGGACATTATATTAGTAGTATTATAGTATTATAATAGTATTTTTATTGAGTGCCCAACATGGGTCAGTATGCACTTTGCCCATCAGTCAGATCTCATCACTATGGAGCGGGGGATGTAGTTGATGAAATTAGACTTCAATTTCGGAAAGTTATACAAAGACATTCTTGAGGCTCTCGGCCGAAAACACAGAATTGTCATCATGGAATAGTTATCAACGGAAATGATCTGGTCTGCAAATGTAATGTTCCTTGTAGAAGATTTTAGGGACTTCAGGGGTTAGGGTTAGGGTTATATTCTTACCAATTCTGTAGAGCTCTACTAAGCTATTTAGGATAATATTCATCACATGAAGTACACCGGCAAAGTTCTCATATGTAAAGTAATCGGCTTGTGTAACGCTAATGCAATTAATATTTTTTCATCAATATAATGTTTACAGAGGGATCCCCAATTATGTCACAGATGAATAACAATTTCGCCCCAAAAGAAAATCACATATGTATTGTCTGCTCTGGCATCCATGACTTTCATCAATATCTTGAGGAACATACGGTATCTGATCGGATTAGATTGTTTAATTTGTATATATACAGTAAAAACATAATAGAATATTTCATTTAATCCATTACTTCGGAGTGTGATGTCACTCATGAGGCCATGTAGAATCCTTTAATAATTTTACACTGCTGGGTTTAGCACTTTGATGCATCATTACCAGGCGTATCACTGATATTACCATCCACAGTATGAATATATAAATAATATAAAATCTATGAGTTTATATTCGCAGTCAGCAAGTCAGAGAACCCACAAAAACCATGTACTTTTAGAAAAATGTATTTAACATTAAATCAAAAGCATTTCCGAGGTCAGTCAAATCCCCAGAAGGCTCCTGTTCAATATTACACACCGTTCAATGCACTGGGCAATCTGCCAGCTCACTACATTTCTTCATTATCTATTATTTGTTGTGTAATTCCAGTATATCATTATTCCTTTTTTATGATCATGCCTGTTTGTATTCCTCATGGAACTCCGCAACAAGCTCCTGCTCATTGGGAGGAAATCATATCTGCCGTAATTAAATAGAATTCATTAAAATTTCCAGCGTTCTTCCACTCGTCCTAATTTAAAATAACAGGAACTTGCAGATATATCGGGGACGTACACCAGATTAGGTTCAATTTGCTGCAGGGAAAAGATGAATACTACAATCTGCAAATTTGTATTGAGATTTTAAAATGCAAAAACCTGAAATATAATTATACCTCTCGATCCACAAATAAACCCTTAAAGCTACAATTGATTCTGAAAACACGAACAATACGTACGTGCAAAACGTAGTGTCATATGTGCTGTATGCACTTCAGGACTTTCGGCTTCCTCCGGGGAAGTGCTGATTTGTTCTTTTCACAATAATTAATAAAAAACCCTCGCAGACAATTCAGATTCAATTCGAGGTTAAAAATTGAAATTTACCAATTACTCGCAAAGTTAAGATGGATTGAAGATGAAATGTTTTATTTAATGGCAAGTCAAGGTAAGTCTAGCAATTTACACCTAGTTTTACACTTTGCAAGTTAAATGGGCAAATATATTCAAAATTCTAATTCAAAATTCAATCAAATCTCCAAGCTGACGTAATGCATTTTAGATGCTTTCATCACTCATATTAGTGCTGCTTGAGCTCTGTTTTGTTATTATTTACTCTCTATATTCACAGTGGTAGTAGTGGTGTGTGTATCCTGCTAAACATGGCGGGGAAGCAGGGGCGGGTGGATCAACAACTCAATTTCATATCGATTTGATCTCACTTGATCCCACTTCCTCCACAGCAGCAGCCACAGCCAATTATTATCCCAGTGTTTTAATCATTTTATTTACACCACTGGAGGAGCTCTTTCACCCTGAAAAATGAAATGGTTTTACTTCAAACTGAATGACGCTTCTCTCCACCGTGTGAGTTACACCTATAGACCAACCGCAACAGGGTTCTGGCTCCTAATTGAAACCCTGGTTCTGCCTGCACCAAAAAACCCATTAAAAAAAAACACCTGTATCCTGTCTCAATGACTACAGACCTGTTGCTCTAACCTCTAAAAATGAGTCAAATCATACATGAGTCTTAACATCCCAAAGGAAATAACACAGATGTCAGAATGTTGTGTATTGATTATAGCTCTGCATTTCACACCACTGTATAGCACCTAAACTGGTGTTAAAGCTTAGGGACCTTGGTCTTTGTAGCTCCATCTGTGATTGGCTATAGGACTTTCTTGACAGGTCAACCCAGGCAGTCACAGGGTTTTTCCTGCATTGAAAAGGCTCAGGCGGCCCACCTGAGGCTGTTTTCACCCCACCTAACCCATGCATCTATTGCTGCAACTCGGTCATCCCGCCATCAGGTGCCGCTAGACTATCGTTACGTTATAAATGCGCATTGCCTATTATTTTTTTTCACATTTGTCTCATTCATTTGTATGGAGCAGGTAAGGAAAAAAAATTGACTCGGAGATTCATGAAATTATTTTTTTTTCCCTCAATAAATATTTATATTATATTAGATTAAAATATAAATGCACGGAGACGACACATCGAGTTGACGGCGGCAGTAAAGCCAGACCGGACCGCAGTCGCTGTCACGCAGAGTTACCACCTAAGCCTTATTTTGAGCCAGGAAAAACCCCCGAGTCAGAGCAGATTCCAGCCCTTCACCTACTCTCGCTCTCAACACAGGAGTACCACAAGGTTGTTGCCTCGGTCGAGCACTCTACGGCCTGTTCACGGATGATTGCTTTGCCAAATACGTACCATAACAATAGGATGGTAAAATTTGCAGGCGACACCACAGCGATTGGACCGATAAACAACAATAATGAGGACGCCTATAGGCTGGAGGTGAGGGACCCAACCGCATGGCGTCTAGAGAACAACCTCTCTCTAAATGTGGAGAAAAGAGATTATTGTTGATTTTAGAACGTTCAAAAAATGCTCATACCTCAGCTTTCATCCATGGCGACCTGTCTAAATTGTCAACAGCTTCAAGTTTCTTGGCCTTCAGAGTCCAGACTCCCTCTTAACATCAGTTGTATGCTTAAGAAGGCTCGACGGACACTGTACTTTCTGAGATGTCTCAACAAAAAAATCCCTGGTCAACCTCTCCAGGGCTACCATCTACCATCCTCACTGGAGGAATTCTGGTGTGGTTTGGCAACCTGACAGAACAAGACCAGAAAGAACTGAAAAGGACAGTAAACACTGCTCCAAAGATCATAGGAACCTCACTGCCGTGGACATCCAGCACATGATCTGCAGAGAGCCAGGGCACGCACATTTCATTGCGTTATGAATGTACGTGGTACATTTAAGTGCATATAAATTTGAACTTGATTTATGGTTTGCATCCAGAGCTGCCATCGTAGTGGAGCCCTGATCTACAGCTCTTTCTGTAGCAAACCGTTCAAAACATTTGTGGTCCGTCTCGCTAAAGCAGCTCCTATGCTCACTGTCCAACCTGATGGGTTTTGCATCAAGGTTCCCATCTACGTTACGTTATTATCTGAATGAATGGCTGAACGGGTCTCAATGGGTCTTTACCTGCACAATAATAATGGCCAAATAAATCATAAATACATGTATGAGTAAATAAATACATACCCCATAGCAAACGTACCTCTGCTTGTATGTCACACGATTCCACTGGTTCTACAGAGGAATTGGGACCAGTCGAAGTACTGGAACCGATGAAACAAGTAGAATCACCGGACCAGTGGAATAGTAGAACTAGTGGAACCAAGTAGAACCAGTGGGACCAATGAAACATGCAAGCAGAAAATAAGCGTACACACACACACACACACATATATATGACAATATACTGTATATTATAGCCTACTGTGACAAATGTATGGACTGCATTAAGTAGCAATACACAATGGCTTTCATTCAAATGCCCATTCTTTAAAATAAAAAATATGTCTTTTGGCAAATAATATAAAGTAAGAATTGCGGTAAACATATTGCAAGCTCTATTTTATTTTTTTCCTCCATATTTGTTTCCAACTTATTATCATTAATTTCAGTCGCAGCAGAAACATTGCTCTCGGCTGGTTGTGTTCCACTCCGATTTCCTGCTAAACAATATTCCATATCCACCTGGTCCCAATGTCAAAGTAACACTCGGTGCATTATTATAGACTACGGCAGGGTTTTTTTGGTTGTGGGCTACATACAGAAAAATATGAGGAGTCATGGGCCAAACAATATTAACCGCAGGAGTTTCCAACCAGTTACACTGCAAGAAAAACAGTGTTGTTAGACCATGAAACCCCTGTTGCCATCGAAAATTCATTTTCTATCAAAATTACTATAAGAAATGACAAAGAAAAGCAATTTTAGAGACTCATGGCCATATTCCATTTTATTTTTTAAATTCATGCCGGGCCACTTAAAAACAGGCAGCGGGCCGCAGTTGGCCCGCGGGCCTTAGTTTGGCCATGCCTGGACTACAGTATGAGATTATTCACAGCAGAATAGAAAATGTGACTTATATACAGTAGCTGCGGTAAAGTGTATAAAATAAGATTAGTTTTATCTGAAAGAGTGATTCACTGAGAGCTTCTGATGAATCAGTGCAGCCTTGCAATTTGGATCTTGCAACGCAGGAGCTCGTTCCATTAATTATGTATTTTTGAAAAGACGCGACGCATTTTTATTGTCGCGTATTCATTAGCGTTCAGCTGGCATTTTTGTCTGAATTAGTTCTATTTTCATGGCAGTGAGAACAAAGTTTTTAGGGCTATGTTACATTATAACATATATTTTAACTAAAATGCATGGACTTTTGAGCCAATATCAGACTATTTGTATTAACATATGGAACCTGAAATATTCCAAGGCCTTGCGACCCACTGGGGGGGGGAACTCTGCTTTAATGCAAATAGCACCTGAGGACAGATGATAATCAGAGAGCAGCTTGGAATGGAGGCTTTGTGCGAGTATTCTGTTGTTTCAAGAATTCAAGAATTGTTTATTATTCACACATTTTAACCACACACATGCGGAGGGTGACACACACACACACACACACGCACACGCAGTGGTGAACGATGAGATTTGGTCTCTGCGTTTATCCCATCCCGGCCATCCTTCCTCCAGGGGCCCGGGGACCAGTTCCAGGTGGTGGGTCCATGCCGTGGTCAGGGACAGGACAGGAAGTGTTCTGCATGTTTTTAGTCGGGGTCCTTATGTTGGAGGAGACCCAATGCGAACACGGGGAGAACGTGCAAACTCCACACAGAAAGGCAGAGGGAGATAACCCACCGGAGCACGGTGCCAACAGTGCCCCAGGTGGGAATCGAACCCAGAAACCATTTTGTTTCAAGTGTTGTTCTTTTCCGGCAACGTGAAAGTATACACACCTCGTTCTCCGGCATATTCTCCGGCAAGCGCTGACCTCCGCTCCCGACATCCGTTGCGCGTTTTGCAGAATGGCCGCCCGCCTCCATCTACTGTCATCAAGGGCCTCGCTCGCTACGCCTCAGGCCCGAGAAGAATCAAACACCTTGACAAGGTCGACGAAGACCTCGCATCCCCTTCCCGGAAACGGTGCTTTTCTTCCGGGTTTTGGTTTTTAACGGCATGTTTTTGTTTTACTTCAGCAATTTATTTAGATATTTCCTTTTTTTTACTTATTCCCAATTCAACTCCAAACAAAACTGTCCACCTACGTCCAGGCCCAGGGGTTAGCATGAGCAGGTGTTCATGCTAATTAGAATGCTAATAACAACGAATCCAACACAGCAGCCTTGACAGCTGGAGAATTTTAGATTTTTTTGGTATTTTATGCAGAAATAATTAAAAACTCACAGGAAGGACAACGATTCAAAGGGAACAAAATAACAACCCATAATAATAATAATAATAATACATTTTATTTGTATAGCACAATTCATACAGGAGATGCGACTCAAAAGTGCTTCACACAAAGTAAAATAAAATACAAAAAACATGAAAATGCTATTTTTAAAAAGAAATCCGGTAACATTTTGAATTTAGAAAGCAGCAATTGTGGAAGGACTTTAACTGACACATGATTACTAAAAGCTAGTGATCCGGCTTTTTTCCGGCTCTTTTTAGTGAGCCAGCTCAGCAATAAGAGCCGGCTCTTTCGGCTCCCAAATGCCTCTTCATTTATTACCACTTCTGGTTTTTATAATTCAGCCTAATTTAGCAATGTTTCGACCTATGATTGGTATGTGTGCACATATATCACTTAAATGATACTAAACTTAACTGGCGCTCAGAAACCGTCTAACCCACGGACACGAATGAATGAGATTTGTATTCGGGGCCGTCCACACACACTGTGGTCCAAGTCGAATCTGAAGGAGGCGGTAGTGAAAAACCGTTTTACCGGAGCCGACGTACCCGAAGTAGACGAGCGAAGGTACCGGGGTGGCGGGTGGCGGAGCGCGGCGCTTTGTGACATTTCAGCCTATGAAATGTTGAATTCCACGTCGTAACACATTCTTGTTTGGGCCTCAACTCAGGCATACCCATCTGGCATCAATTTGGTGTTGGGGGTATGCGGTGTGGGGGCGGTGTGATTTAAGCAGCCAACTGGTCTTGGGTCTGGTTAATTGGGCCCAGGATCAGGATTGGCTGAGCACCCGTTGCTCATCAGAGGAGTTGATGAGCAACGGGTTAAAATCACCCGTCCCCACATACACAGGGGGGGAGGCCTCGCATTCACCTGTTTCCATCTGCTGCCGACTTGTACCATCTTGCCATCGCTGCAAATAAAATTGTCGCAGGTTGGAAGGTCCCTGTTTAGGCGTCAGTGTGGCAGTTCCGCCTGCCAGGCGGCACCCAAGCGGCTTTCCCAGGGATCTCAGACACTGGGACACAGGCGATGAACAAACAACTTTATTTGCAGCGATGGCAAGATGGCCGGGAGCCGATGGAAACAGGTCACGACAGGGGCTCCCCCCCTTGTGTGCGTGGGGACGGGTGATTTTAACCCCAACAGGTGCGCATCCAATCCTGATCCTGGGCCCAATTTACTAGACCCAACCGGTTGGCTGCTTAAATCACACCGCCCCCAACGCACACACAGCAAACCACCTTGTTTTCTACTCCTACTGCCACTCTCAGCAGTTCCTCTGCCAAGGTCCCTGAAGTGTACTAGGAAGGAACTAGGAACCAGGAACTTTCAGTGCATTTCCGGGAACCAAAAAATCTCTGCTCGGGGGTCCTTTTCAAAAGTACCGGAACTTTGGGGCGGGGCTTGCAGCGATGAACATTTCTGATTGGTCGAGTACTCGCAGCATTTTATTATAGCCACCGACATGACGCATTCTGTGGTACTCGCATATCTGAAGCACACACTGGTGCCAAAAATATGTCGTCTACAATAAACATTATTCACAATTGTGATTTAGGTGATGGAAATTTCTTAATATCGTCTCATACCTCCATTGATTTCTGTGTTACTGAAGTGTATGGATTCAGGTCTCTCAGGCCCTGAAGTGAACTGATAAAATTTACATGCGTGCAGTGGATTTTTCCAGGACAATCAACTTCTTACCGTTCTTTTAGGGCTTAATCAGGAGGTGCCGCGGAACTCAGAGGCAGTGGGTCGGGGGAGAACCGAACGGGTTTCCGTCTCCTCGTTACACACAGGGCTTATTTGATTCATTCACTTTTTAGGAAAATAAATTCATCTACGATTACAAAAAAACACACTTATTATGTTTGCAGAAAAGGGGAACGAGGGCGCACGGGAAGCGCGGTGAGCGCGCAAAGAGATCAGAGAGCAGAAAAAAAAATTTTTTTTGAAAGGCTGTTCCACAGTTTTTTCCTCTACTTGATCTGGAAAAAAAATATCCTATTAATTTAAAAAAATGTGTTTAATTTATTTGAGGTATGTTTCATGAAGCCAGAATGTTCAGCTATTAAACAAAATTTGTTTTGTGTCAGATCTGTGATTTGAAAATTTGCTATGAAGTAAAAAAGCTGGTGAACGTCCTCTAAGTGCCGATTCCATAATTTTTGCCAGGGGTTGTACTACAGCTTGATATATATCGTAGTATGCAAGCGTTGCACACTGCACTGGCGAGCCGATCCCACAATGCATTGTGAGGGCAAGACGTTGATAAAATCAACCAGTTATATGAATGTACGTCCATGTACTAAACGTACCTTGTTGTTGTTTGTCGGATTCAGTGTGAACCTGGCTTGACGGATGCTGCCAAGTATTCTGGCTGCTCCTTTGCATTATAATGTCGGTTCAATATTTATGGCCACCACGTGTCAACACCACCACCGAGGCAAGGAGGCGAAGCCCTGACCCAGCGAGCGCTGGGCCGTCACACTTTGATGTGGAGGAGGAGTAGCATCCCAATGTTTTGTTGGACCGTGGAATCCCACTGTCCATCAAAGGCAGGCCTGGGCAGACTTCTCCGAAAATTACATTCTCCTCCTCTCAGAAGAGGGGAAGGTAGAGAAAGGTTGTCGTTTTTTTCTTTTCACTGCCTCGCAGGCCAGCATTTTTTTCTCCTAATAACAGCATAGGAATGGAGCAAAACACAAAAATATAGCAAACTACAAACTACTTTAGGACTTAGGATGCACAGCGTGGTATTATCTCAACTCATGCAAGTCAGGCTTGGAAGGTAAATGTATATGGAATAAATATATTTTGTAGAAAACACACACATTATAATGTTGGAATTAAGTGACAAAAAGCAGTGTGCTGCAAGACTGCAACATTATTTAAAATTGGATGAGATGAAAAAATTGGATTTAGAAATAAAATGAAATAAACAGTCAAAATAAGTAGAATAGTAGAAATAGTAGAATAGTAGAAATAAAATAGATAATAATACAATTAAATATATAAATATATAAAATAATGTTACATTATTTGATGTCGTGAAAATTTTTTAAATAGGATTTGATCAAAGCCAGCCCCTCTACCACTCTCAGCGCTCTCATGAAATTAGTCTGATTTGATTCAGGATTGTGCTATTTTCACCAGTGTGAAGGTTTGTCTGTGTAATTTGAATGGGATTCCATGGACAAAAATACGGAACAAACCCTTACCAAATGTACTGATTCAGGAAGGGACGCCACATTTCTGGTGTGAGGATCAATTGTTTGTCAAATATGTACAGCGCTGCAGGCGGAAATGTATTGAGTGCACAAAAAAGTCATTAAATATCTCCGAAAAATGAGGGGGACAGACAAATAGTGACAAAGAGAACATAGTTGGTGATTAAATGATCTGAGGCGATGAGAGGATCCGAAAAAAACTAAAAACTTTCAACTGTTTGTCATCATTTTTCTTCCTCTTGCTGTGCCATGTTTCCCATAACCTGGCGCGTCAGATGGTTTTCCAGGGCTGAGAAGTAATGAGGAATAAAGTGCATCAATTTAACTTAAGAGACTGATCGTTGCACTTTGATTCATCTGAAGCCGTGATACTGCAGCGTCATTTAAAACACGAAAAACATGCAGCGGCTGATGGTACTTCTTTTATTCTTTCACGACGAAGCCACAAAGACACATTAGATTATTATTATTATTGTTGTTGTTATGGTTTTACATTTAAGGCACTACAGAGAGTTTCCCACTATATACTTATTAGTGTATATGCATGTTTTCTGTTGTTTTTTTTGTTTTTTACACATTATAAAGATTTGTCAATTAAATGGCAGATGTCTTATATCTATATTATTCGACATAGTCAATGACAAAGATTTTACAACAAACCAAAAACAAACGACAACAAAAGTAGTTGAATGACATTAAAATAATAATAATGTTTCATATTTAAAATAATAAAATAACCTAACCTGAACAAAAACGCTATAATAAATGAATAAAAAAATATTTTGGAAATAATGAAAAAAAAATATATATATATATATGTATATACTTTATATTGCCATATTAAACACAGTTGCCCTAATAGATAGAATTTAGCTGTGGTTGCTTTTTTTCCAATGTAGTAGAATCCATCATCAACCAAAGCAAAAGAGCAAAAGAGACTGGAGGCTTCAGTTTCAAAGAACATCCTAAATAACACACCGGGTGACAGGGACCTGAAATGGCCTGGAAATGGTGTCCCAGACGCAGATCAATAATTTCGCAGCGAGAGGAACCATCAGAGTGATGGAGTAAGCGGGGGTCAAACAGCAGGATGAGAGTGAGAGTTCGGAACCTTTCCATACCGTACATCACCCGCCTTCTCCTCACCTTCTTCACGTTAACTAAACAGCGGTGAAGGGCTTCCCAGAGAGTGGATTTGTCTCTTGAATTGAATCCCTTCCAAAGACGATGGAGGGATGGTGTGGCAAGAATGGCTGACAGGTCGAGTCGGTGATTGGGAGATCAGGGGGCCGGGGACGAAGCTCCAAATTGGTAAATATCTAATATAGTTTTGATGCATCTGCATAACTGACGTGAGAAAATAAGACCACTTGCAGTGAGACAGAGAAGACAGGAGAAGAGAGAGGGATGGATTGATGGATAGCAATAACTGTAAAAATTAAAAAATAAAATTAAAAAAAAGAACAATGTCAATATACAACAAAATTAAACTAGAATAGGTTCATTTTTTAGGTTCTAATTGAATTTTATTAAAAACGGTCTAAATTTTTTAAAAATATATCTAACCGCTGAAATAAAAAAACATACAAAAATTCTGTATATATATACACAGTATATAATAGTCTTTCTTGGATTTAGCGCTCTTGTTGTACTGGCTAAATTGATGTGATACAGATTGATGTATTCTGTTCAGAATTAAATCCCAGCGTGCTCTAATTAGCGGCACCACAGCGAACCTGACTGGGGAGCAGATTCCAGCATTACGGCCAGCGAGCCGCCAACACAACACGCTCTGTGCATCACAAGCGCCCATAAACAAGACAAAAAGAGGGTGATTCACGTGCACGGGTGAAAATGGAGCGCACGGAGGAAGTAAATGTTTCTCTCCCGCCTCGCAGACCAATTAGAGTGCTTTCGTGCTGCCTTGACGACATCATGGTTTCATGGGGCTGATGGTGCACAAGAGCCGGTCAAGTGCAAGTGAGACTGTGCTTACAATGGCTGCTAAGCTTGTTATGGCTGTCACTTTTCCAGCAGCTACATTGGTTGGTTGGTATTTAGGCAATGGGGGCTGCAGCTGCAATCCTACTTATTGTGTATTGAATGCAAAGGGACCACTGTTGCAAGCCTACTGCGCAGTGCATATCTCACAAAACCCTAACTCCCCAAACCCTAAGTCCCAGTGCATATCTCACAAAACCCTAACTCCCAGTGCATATCTCACAAAACCCTAACTCCCAGTGCATATCTCACAAAACCCTAACTCCCAGTGCATATCTCACAAAACCCTAACTCCCAGTGCATATCTCACAAAACCATAACTCCCAGTGCATATCTCACAAACCCTAACTCCCAGTGCATATCTCACAAAACCATAACTCCCAGTGCATATCTCACAAAACCCTAACTCCCCAAACCCTAAGTCCCAGTGCATATCTCACAAAACCCTAACTCCCAGTGCATATCTCACAAAACCATAACTCCCAGTGCATATCTCACAAACCCTAACTCCCAGTGCATATCTCACAAAACCATAACTCCTAGTGCAAATCTCACAAAACCCTAACTCCCAGTGCATATCTCACAAAACCATAACTCCCAGTGCATATCTCACAAAACCCTAACTCCCAGTGCACATCTCACACCATAACTCCCAGTGCATATCTCACAAAACCCTAACTCCCAGTGCATATCTCACACAACCATAACTCCCAGTGCAAATCTCACAAAACCCTAACTCCCAAAACCCTAAATCCCAGTGCAGATCTCACAAAACCCTAACTCCCAGTGCATATCTCACCCAACCATAACTCCCAGTGCAAATCTCACAAAACCCTAACTCCCAGTGCATATCTCACAAAACCCTAACTCCCAGTGCATATCTCACAAAACCCTAACTCCCAGTGTATATCTCACAAAACCCTAACTCCCAGTGCATATCTCACAAAATCCTAACTCCCAGTGCATATCTCACAAAATCAGAGTGGACACAGTTTGTAGTTCCACCGTATACCGTGCCGGTCTAAATTCACATGCAGGACTGATCACTTCGGCATCAAAATATTCCAATCCATATTTCAGATACCTACTGTACTGGTCTGCTTTTGATTTGGAGCTGTGATATCTTGGTGATTTGTGCCCTCATATATATATATATACAATATATATATATATATATATACTTTT
>OMKR01016490.1:2641-15160 GCA_900302355.1 Cyttopsis rosea | reverse complement strand
TGTACAAAATGGTCATCCTGTCCCGGGCTGGTGCTCGAGCATCACCACGGTAACAAGATGGCCCTAGCAACACTCTGGGGGAAAAAAAGATGTTTGAACCTGTCGTCATGAGAACGATACAGATGATGGAGAGACAGGTGAGACGGGCGAGAATAATTTAAAACACATCGGTTTACGGACAACAAACCTGCTGATCATCTTCCGGGTCACGCACCTCCCGCTCAGCGAAATTTGGACTTCCTAATTCAGATTTTCATTCAGTGGCTTCCCCGCATGTTATCTTTCATATCAACATATCTCTTGCTTTGTCCATTTTACTCCGGGTGTGCGTTGACGGGGAGATCCATGAGCCATTGGGAAGCGAGGGATGAGCTTCTGCATGAAGGGGTGAGTGAAACCAATGCAAAGGGAAGGATCACACAGCGGAGCACACATTTTCAATTGCAAATAGTGTGTGAATATGTGCGTGGTGTGTGTGTGTGTGTTTACACCCGCCCCTCTGGCTGCCCTCCTTTTGTCCCGGCTTGCTCATCTGAATTCAAGACCCTTCTTTGAAGTGGCCACAGAGCCGCTTGTGGTCCTGAGAGTGTGTGCTTGCGCGTGTGGCGATTCTCCAGTGTCATTCAGCCTTGATTACAAAGAAATGAGTGGGTTTTACGTCTGCGCGCGCACACACACACACACACACACACACTTATCATGGAAGCCATCTGCACACACTCCATGACAAAGAAAAATAAACACCACGGAGACATGTTTGAGACTCAGAACGTTTGTATTAAGAGTTTGGCCGTTACGCATACATCAAACGCTTGTCCAGTTCAGAGACATTTCAGTAACTCCAGTTCAGACCCACCACATCACGAGTAAACAACCTTTCGGTAAGAACCGATCCACAACAGATCAAGGCATTAAGTGACATGTTTAGTGTTAGTTCATGGTGAATGCTCTGGATTGAGCAAAAGTGATTGAAAAAAATAAAAGGTTTGTTATTGCAGTGACGCTGCCAAGTTTACGATACTTGAAATAGGAGATTTATTTTAATTTTTTTTAATAAAGAGCAAGCTCGCGAGTACTGTAAGAGGCAGGAAGCATTTAAGTATTAGCAAAAGTCTTAGGAAATAATCCAGCGGCAAAAAATATACATATCTATCTACAGATATCGTCCCAAAGACAGGAGACATGCAATCTAGTGGCTGGTCCGAATCCTCAAGATCAACACCAACATTTTGGGGCGAGATTGGTGTCTACAATAGGTTTCGTGTTAAAACTGATGGTAGCGATTCTGAAAGTACTCCAGGAATTCTTTGGATCTAAAACAACATAAGATGTGGAAGCAGCTCATTTATTGTACAAACAGGGCTAATGGAAAGTCCCTTTTTTTTTTTTGTTTAGATGAAGTTAATCATTTCCCCATTTACAGTAGTAGTTGAACATTCTACCATCTCAGTGAAGGTCTTTATTACTCAGGATTAGAGATTAAGAAACACCAAACAAGCAAAATGAACACTTGCGTGTATCAGCTCGACTATTCAGTCAAGTCAACGTCTACGGTGTGGGCTACAATCAGTCTGTAATCCTGCCCCGGCTTTGGTCAGAAGTATAGAAAACGGCTGAGGTCAGAAGGCGTCGCGCACAGGTTACTATGGCTTTGGTTGCAATAAACGCTCATATCGTCTGGCGCGTTAGGAGATGAGTGAAATGACAGAATCTAGTCAGACTAGCTCAAGGCCATGTCAGGGGGGAACCCAAGGCAGTGCAGAAGTAATAAGTCAAGAACGCAGTCAGAGAAACCGGGAATGGGGAACGAGGCCGAAAGAAGCGTCAGTGGATATGAGCAACAGTCTTGCACCACAATTCAAAGGCTCAAAAACACTGAAAAACCCTAACCCTACAGCAGATTAGCACATGGTATGACAAAGTAGCCCTGGATCACAACATGTTCGAGATTGTCGACAATATCACACCCTCACGCATTGCCTGACAGTTGCCCTCACGCCATAACACAGAAGAACCAAATATATAGACATTTCAAAATGTAGCCATAGATCTAAATGTATTTTTTCCATTTCATCCAATTTAAAAAAAGGGACATAACTTCTGCTTTACAGCCAAGTTTCAGTTCTCACTTCTGAGAAGCATTAGCGCAGGACTGGTGCATGAAGTGGCTCTTCTATCATGGTAGACTGCATAAGCACCTGTAAAAATCAAGTTATGTCTGCTAAGCGCTCTCTCTCTCAACGTCTTATTCAGTCGTACAGGCAAAGGTGGTCAGGGTCCAGGTGTGTGTGAGCGGTTTTCGGGTGAAAGTGTGTGTTCTCTAAGCCCTCTTCATTCCCCTTCCCATCAGGCAGGCAAAAACCGTCATCACCATCTTCTGGTTGACCTCCACCAGGTCCTCGGGCAGAGCGTACACCCTGGCGCCGATCTTTCTTGCCATGGAGACGGCGTACCTGGTGGACGAAGGGACGGACAAGTCAGTGGAGTTTTACAAGCCAGAGCTATATCCTCTTTTTCTATTAATCAAGAAAATAAAATATATGTA
This sequence comes from Cyttopsis rosea, assembly GCA_900302355.1. Lineage (NCBI taxonomy): Eukaryota > Metazoa > Chordata > Actinopteri > Zeiformes > Parazenidae > Cyttopsis > Cyttopsis rosea. The sequence continues at coordinate 12,615 of OMKR01016490.1, read as the reverse complement.
CACTAAAAAGAATGTATATCTGATTACTTGGCATTGTCCAGCTTGTCTTCGTCCGATAGACTTCCCGTTTTGACCAGCTCGAAGTTCACACTGTTCGGCTGGATGGCGTCGATCAGGTCGAGAACTGGTCGACTGGTGCTGATCTCCTTATCCTGTTGAGGCGCACACAGATAGATATAAAACCCATAGAATGAGCCAGGGGAAGTAGTGGCAAATGGGTACACTGGTCCCTTAGGGGTTCTAGAAGGAAAGGCAGGGGGTGCTCCAAGTGGGGCCTTATAAGCCTTAAAAACCCACTGATCCAAATGAATAGACCTCACATCCTCAACCAGTGTCATCGTATTCCTATCACAACTATCACTGTCACTATTATAGTCAGACTATTCTGGGTATGTGTCAATATAATATACATTGCTGCGCTACTACAGTATGCATTCTCTTCTAGAGAACACGGCTCAACTCCAAACTAACCTTAAAGCTGTTAATGGACAACGTCTTTCCGGCTTCAGACAGCGTCTTGTTCACCCAGTCGACGATGAGCTCGTCTCCCGCCACATCTCCGTCTCCGAGGTCCTCCAGGACGTTCAGAGTGTACCTGCACACAAGCAATGCCGGCAAGAGTTAGAAGGTGGCAGTTTCCCCATAGAAAATAATTATGCATGAAATACAAATGGGAAGAAAGGGATCTTCAGGGATAATATTAATTCCGGTAAAAAGCTAGGTCACATTACCTCCTCATAAGCTGCCAGACCAGGGCCAGGGTTAATGTTGGATTTCCTTCGTAGAGGTCCTGACCTCCAATTCCGACGAGGGAGAATCCAGCAGACGACTTGCCCAGCTCCACCGCATAGTTACAGTTCTCCATCTAGCATGCACAGACATAAGAGTATAAATATATTGAATGTGCACATGTCTAGACAAAGCTATATACAGAGGGCGTATATTTCTTCTTGAAAAACGGTCAAACTACACACAGTTCAGGACTGTGTGCACGAACAGCATTCCAAGAGGATCGCAGCTGTTCTGAAGGCAAAGGGGCCTTACTCCTTAGTAGGTTAGAGAGTTACCTTTTTCATGTTGGCTCCCAAGTTGGAGTATGGAGGCTTGTTGACTCTGTGGTCCCAGTCCACTGGCACCTTGATTCTCTCATAAAGCTGAAGTATTATCAGGGCGTCCAGCAGGTCACTGTACACAAAACAGACACAATTCATTCAATTTTGCCTTTAATTTTTTAAGATTTCATTTTCAGTTTTCAGGGCTTCAGCATTTCTCATTTAGATTTAATTTTTTTTTCTCCACACATTTCAAAAGGTTACGTTCTCAAATGAAGGCCAAACAACCAGCGAACGATGGAACAAAAAAGGTCAGCAGCAAGCAAACTGTTGTATGTGCTAGAGGTTGATCTAGTGCATTATAGCGCCATCTACTGAATTCAATTCCATGCCAACATATTTCATTAATGAAGTTGAAAAACTGTCCATTTCCATAGTATATTTGTTAATTTTGGACAACATGATGGTCATTTCAGTTTCGAAAAAAGCTTTGTTTACATTTCATTATGATTGAATTTTTGGGTTTTATTTTGTGTTAACGATGACCTCAATACGAACAAACCAACAGAGGAATACAGCTAGGTTTGGCAACAGATATAAAACAGAATGGTCAAAAATTATAGGAAGAGCGACGCACTGACCCATAGATGTGGTTGACACGAGGACTGACACCCAGGGAATTCATCCAGTTCCGGAACGTTCTCTCCTCCCTGGTCTCGCCTGGGGAGGATTTAGAAAAGAGAGAAGGGGGAAGGCATTTGAAGAGTAAAGAGGGAAGAAGGGGTTGAAAGTAGAGATGTCAGGGGGGGTCAGAAGAAATGAAAGGAGAAAACAGGGTCAACGATAGGGAGAGGTGGTGGGGGTTGATGGAGGCATACAAAGAGAATGAAATTTGAGCCCACACATTTTCAACATGGCACAACATGGTCATTGGAAGCTGTGTTCCATCCAGGTTTGTTTATTGTTAAGATATGAATTGAAGCAGTGATTTGTTTCCCTGTCAGGGCCTCGACACCCGTAAAACCACACATGGCCAGTAGAGGGAGGGAGAGCTGTTTTACAGCATGTTTACAATATGGCATGTGTGCCTTAACCCAATTTAAAAATTAAAATGACAGAGCATTTAATCAAGATGCTTATTCTTAATTGCAATTATCTTGAATGATAAAACCTTGCACAAGCATGTCAGCGTGTCGACAAAATTGGTTGGTGTTTTCCGTGTGCATATCTGAGACGGACTCTCAATCTGTGTGTGTGCGCGCGTTTGTTCGTCTCTTCTTACTTTTCAGGTTCCAGTCTTGGTTCTCGGGTTTCGTGAGCGACGGGTGCTTGTTGAACAGGTTGGCCACAAAGGCCAGGTTGAGCTTGGCGTTGCCGCTGACGACGTCCGTGGGGGTCACGAACTGGCGGCATCCCAGGCGGTCGGCCTGCACAAGCATGCACTCTGCTCTCCGCAAGTCGTCCTTCTCCTGGAGAGACAGACAATGTTTTAGATACGCATGAGTTTTTACAGATGAAAGACCAAAATGAAGAACTAGCCCGCCCATCCCACACGTTCAGGGTTATAGGGGCACTTTCGCAGACACAGATGAGGCCAAATCACACTTAGTGACTATTTTAAATGGCCTTTCTCAGGCCATTTAAAATTGTCTCAAACTTGCCCTCGTCTTGGTTTAACATCCGATTCCCAGAAGGAAGATTACAGATAATCTTGTTCTAATTGAAGGTTTAAACCTGGTCAGAGGCAGGTATATTTTTGGATTAATGAATGTGGGAAAATTACACCAATTCATCTTAAATTAAACAAAATCTCACATTCAAAATTCTGGATTAATTTAAGTAGGATTAGTTTACTCCTGATTTAGATTAAACCTGTCTCCAAAACCTCCCCATAATGTTTATTATATGTGAAACCGAACATTTGAAGACTGATTAACAAAGACTTCCAATTTCAATCAACCACATTACAGGTTTGACTATTAACACTCTAGAACTCTGAGTTAGCTCATGTCGCTCAGAAAACTCATTTAACAAATGGCTAGTCAGTGCCTGCCTGATGTGCAGACACATCACAAAAAAAAGAAACCACAAAAGCTGGGCCCTTGAGCAGTGGAAGATAAGGAATAATAACTTGTGTGTATAACAGGTCGTATGGCAGGGACAGGCAATCTGATTTACATGCGTTTCAAAGATCAACTCTTTAAAAATGAGGTCTCAGATTTCAGCCCCACCGGAATACTTCAAACAACGCAACGGATGAAAACTTTTTTTTTGAGGATAATACATACACGGAGACCGGTCATATCGATGCAGATCTGCGGGACGTCCTCTTTGGTGCCGTCCGGAGCGATCTGCTGGAGCAGGTGGAAGTACGCCGTGGAGTCCTTCGTGCAGCATAAGGGAGACAGAAAGTGAGCAAGAACCACACACACACCAAGCAACTCCCAAATTGCTCCAATAGCTTGCTTGAAAAATAATAATGGGGTTCTCAGATTGAAGTCATTAGTACAAATACATAGTAAGACGTTTACATGCACAGTTGACATTTTTTAAGAAGGGAAGATACAAGTGGAAATGTGGACGTGGCTATATCGGGTGGTCATAGCTCTGCAAGTAGAAGATTCCTTAATTTCCCCCATATGTTGTGCACCGTGAAGGGCTGTTTGGGCATTTCCAAACCTTGACCATGACCCTCCTAGTTAAGTTTTCAGTCTCCAGTTCTATCATTTCAATAGCAAGGGCTATTAAAGATGCTCATGGCTACAATGGCATCTTGGTACATTGTCAGAAACTGATGGAAAAGCGGGAATTTTGAATCATTCAAGGGCCATGACATTGTTCTTCAGTATAGTGTCATCCTGCAGAATTGTTTCAGATAAACTCCTTTGGTAGAAAAAAAAAAAAAGCCATGTCTGCATCTCCACCAGTGGGAATTACATGATTCCAAAGATCTTAAGGAGATACCTTCACCGAGTTTGAGAAGTCCCTTATCTACAGCGCCAGAGAAGAAAGAAGAGACTTGGTCAGTTGGATACCAAGAGAAAAACAGGAACAAGAAAATATAGGGAGGATTGAAAGACCATTTGTATTAGTGGATAGAAACTTGAAGGCAGCAGCAGTTTAGACAGAAATACAGTTGTTGAAGAAGACGAGTCATGCAAAAAGTCTAATGAAAGTTCTTGATTGAAATTTAATGTTAAATTCAGGCGGAGTTCTGCAATGTGGCTTAAGGAAAAGAGTTGCCTAACCTTATATTTTGGGATAAAAATAAGAAAATCGACATGGGCAAGGCATTCTGAGAAACTTATTTTTTCATGATTCTAAGTCGGTCAGGGATCCGATCCTCTTGTTTCCCATACATTCAAATCTAAAATTGTATTATATTGTTCATTATACCATATAAAATTCTCCTTAAACATGAAACCGATTTCTTTGACAAGTGATCTAATTTCTGGGGTATCAGCTTGTGGTGCGATGCCTTGCTCATGGGCTCTCGTGCACAATAGGTACCAAAAGTATAATTATGTATAGAATAACTATTCTATACATAATTATACCTTTGGTAATGGGGGTTGGTATTTCCAACCATCTCACCAGCAGGCTGCTTCATTCCATCATTAAAAAAAAAAGGTTAGAGCAGTGTTTTTCAACCACTGTGCCAAATTCCACTTAAAAAAATAAATAATGGAAATTAGCTTTGGTGTTGCAAGATCAAAACTGCAATATTCTTATTTAAGTCCTCAGTAATTAATTTCAGTTTTGGAATTCAAGAGTCGCTCGCCCACTCTTTTGGCTTAATGACTCCCGAGTCTGAGTCAGGATAGTGGTGTGCTGCGGGATTATTTCATTGTAAAAAGCGAGCCGTGGCCGAAAAAAGACTGGGAAACAATTGGTTAGACTAGGTTAACGAGACATCAGGATATATCTAGGAGATGGGATTAGATCTTGGATTAGTCCTAATTATTGATTAGGCCTTTTCCATGGATGCCATTCTGGCATTTGTCAAGATGGCTTGTTAGGAGGTTCTGAGGTTGAAGGTCCCAAGTCCTGGTCAAAGGGCTTTCTGTACCTTGATGTCAGAGGTGAAGTTGTTAATGGGTTGCAGGCCGGCATTGGTCAGATGGAAATTGGCCCAGCGTAGTAGCAGCTCCTCTGGGCTGAGCTTCATCAGCTCCTCCAGACTCTCCCCTTCACGGAGCAATGCCGCGAGAGCTACACAACACACACACAGAGCATGACTCAACTCTATTTTGGAGGCGATCCAAAAAAAAACAAGTCAAGGCGATTGTGTGTACCTTCATTACGACTCAGCTCGATATCGGCGAAGAGTCCTATCTTGATAATCTGCCACAGGAGTCCCAGCACCAAGTGAGGTTTGCCCTCCCTCAGATCCTGAGCGCCAATGTTCACCACATGGCAACCGATGGCGGAGGCTGAGTTCAGAGCCAGGTTCAGATTTTCCTGTCAGAGACGAAGAGAGAGGGAGCCGAAGACTCCATCGTCAGGAGACGGAAGCTGAATTCAAAGCAGTTTTCTTAGTAGCCAATTAACCTCAACATGCAGCAAAACAGCTAAATTGGTGTCACAAGTCAACAGAATTATACATAAAGAGACTTAATTTGCGGTTTTGGCGATTAATAATTTAATTTGAAGTTCATTTCCTATGCAGGACTGGTACCAAGTGGCCGCAAACCAAAATTCACTTTTAAATTAGACACCCTTCAGGCTAAATATTTAATGGATTCTATTCTATTCAGTGAAATTACATGGGGGAAAAAAAAAAGAGCCCAACCTGTGTGGTGAACGGAGTGAGTTTCTTTTTGTTAATGGTTCTCTCGTCGATGGTATCAGGAACAGAGAGATTGATCATTTTACTGCAAACAAAAGTAAGATGAAAAAGGGTTCACCTACGTGGATATGTTTCTCACGTAAAATATTATTTGATCTCCAATACATCAAATAAAAAAAAAGGTATACCAAAAGACTTTAGATCTAATGTCTAAGCGCAAATGTAAAACGCCCTGCAACGTCGAGTCGTACCAAAGCACGATGCCGTCGCCCACGGCGGTGAACAGAGCGTCACTTTTGAGGTCGATGGGCAGAACGTGTTTGCAGTCCGGGTCTTTCTCCAGCGCAGAGTTGATCCAGTTGGTAAAGGCATAGCGCTCTTCATCTAGAACAGAGACGGAGATGGAAGAGTCAGAGACAGCCAGGACTCATTCCCTTACTATACGTAGAAGAATGATTAGCTCAGCAGAGAATGTTGGATGTTAACAATCAAAATATTTGGAGTGGTAATCGGTAGAATTTTTCGTTAAAAAAAAGAATCCCATATTTGATACTTTTTTTTTTTTTAGCTGGCACATGATAAGAAAGACATTTGGTTCATTTTTGTTATGCATATGCTCCCCTATATATGTCATTTGCAATGTTGCTTTCCTGGCAAGGAGGCAAAGATCGCAGCTTAGCTAGTGGCCAGTAAACTGATATGGATGGACATTCAAACAGATTTAAAAATATCGCTACCATCACAAAAGACAAAGAAAAAAAAATAAAGAAAAAAAAATGAATAAGATCCATCAATCAGAAGAAGGCATATTTTGGAGAAAAGAAAGTGACCCAAGACGAGGGTCAACCCAAATCTTGCAGTTTTGAATGGAATTCTAAACACAGACGATCTTATGGATTGTCACTTCAAATTAATTTAGTGAACACTGAAGAAGCTAAAACATACGTACAATCCCCCTCATGCGAAATAAATGAGACTGCGTATTGACCAGGTGTAGCTCATGATGGGAAGAAAGCTATGGTTAAAACACCATTTCTTCATTTTATTCCCAAAATAAAAAAAATATAAACTATTTTTGTCTCTGTATTGAATATCCTGGCTGTAACTTTGCGTTATATTGCTGCTGTTGTCTTGACCAGGTCTCTCTTGAGAATGAGACCCCGTGTCTCAATGAGATTACCTGTATAAATAAAAGGTAAAGAAAATAAAATTGTCACACCGGAAAAGCCTGGTTTAATGGACATTTTCTTTACTTGGCACAAGGTCCATCCCATGTAGTTACTAGACTCTCCGGGCCAGTTTTGTGCGACATTTCCTTGGATAAAAGCACCCAACTCATTGGCTTGACATGAACAATAATCTGTTTTTAGATGATTTTGGTTCCATTCATAAGTTGTGCTTACTAGAGAAGGAATGCTGAGTTCCTTCGCTGGAGAGCTCACTGGTGCCCCCGATGGCCAGGATGCCTTCCTTCTTGTTGATGGCCTTCCTGAAACTCTGGGCTATGTGGTCGTTCTTCAAGTCTGAGAAGACCTGAGTTCACACACAAATACACAGATCAGGGCTTCATTGTTAAGTGATCCAGTTCAGTTTGAGATGCTTTAGAACCCATATGATGAGGTTTCAACTCTCGGATGCCAATCCAAGAAGATTCTTTATGGTCAAATATGATTCAGTTCAAACTTCCATAGCCATCTATACTATAGTTATGGAGATAACAGTGAATCTAGAATCAAAAACAGTCATTGTTCTACATTCTCCAACAGTGCCAAGGCTTGTAAATTAAACAATGGCAAAGTTGAACTACTGTATTAATCATTTTGCTAGGGACCGCCTGGAACCACGTGAAGGACTCCCACGGGTCCTCGGACCCCACGTCGAGGAAACGCTGATCTAGCTGATCCATGGTCAATGTAGATGAGTCAATTAATTAGCTTGACGTTATAGTTTGTAAGTTAGTATGGTTAGTTAGTGAAACATGACTGATTATTCCATCAGCCCCGCCGTTTTTCTTATGACTTAACTACCAATTATGACAGTGAATTTGGTTGTTAGTTGGCATATTAGTAAGTTAGTGTTACCTACAGAGATGAACTCGTCAAAGTTGATCTGGTTGTCCTGGTTTCTGTCCAGCTTCTGGATGATCTCTCTAATCTTGTATCCGGGCAGGGGCAGATTGGCCTCTTTGAAGAGCTCATTGAGCTCCGAGTCACAGATGAATCCATTGCCGTTCACGTCTAGAGAAAGCGAGTGAAGGGGATTGAAGGACAAAGATAAAACAGTCGATATCTAGACAGAGAGAGAAGCATTTTACAGTGGTGGTCAGTTTAATGAAATTGTCTAGACACATTTGTAAGTATTGGCTGAAAAAAATAAGTTATTCCCCCCGAGGTCATTAGTCTGAAATTGTCAAAAACTAATAAACTACCAGTATCTAATAAAGGAAGGAATCTGTCTGTATGTCCTTTGATTATCTCGACAACCGTTCATCCCATAAACTTCACACTTGGCAGGTGTATTGCTGGGCCTCCAAGGGCGTGCAGTGTCGAATTTGGTGCAATTTGGACACGCGACACGGGTAATATTAATAAACTTTGAATAAACAAGCGACCAGCGAGCCGCTCAGCTCACGGGGCGGGCGGAGCTTTCTGAACAGCGAGCCGTGTGCTGCAGCGGGGCTTCAGGGCTCTGCAACTGAGTCACTTACATCCGCAGTGCAGCCCATTCAGAACGGGCACTGCACTAGTAGAATATTTTAAAAAAGAAAGACAAAGTTAAATCTCAGTTTTTCCCAAATAAGTAAAACCGCGCTTATAGACTTTGACAATGAAGGAAAAAAAACAAAACAAGATTGCGCATTGACATTCATGGTTCATATCACACTTGATCTAACCATTGTTTCAACGTCAGCAGTGGAAAGAATGAATGGAAAAAAGATGAAGATGAGCGATGAGCGCATGAGTGCATTTTCAAACACTGCCCATTGATATCTGAAGATGTGAGGGAGAGAGACGGGGATCAAAAGGTTCAAGAAGCCGCTCAGATGTTAAACATCTGTCCGTCAGCTGCTTCCCAACGTGCACGGTTCCAGACCTTCAAGAAGCCATCTTGTGATCAAGGCCATGTTTCTCAGGCACGCTCATAATCTCCAACACCCACACACCCCCACACTTGACTCACCGACTTTCTGGAAGGCCTCTGTGAGCTCGCTCATCTCCTCAGCACTGATCTTTCCCGACATCCTGGATGAAAAAAAGGCCAAACATGAGTAAAATAAGCCAAATGGTCGTAGTTTGACGTAGTACTAATTAATTTTGACAATTTGACTTTTTCACATCTTTGTACTGGACATCAGTTTTCATATCGTCCTTTGCTGATACGGAAGCCCACCCAAACGTATGTGCGATTTCTTCATAGGTCCTCCGCTCAGATACATGCCAAATACGTTGAAATATCAAAACCGGGTTGACTGTGGAATTGTTTCTTTTTCCAATCAATAATACACATCACCGTTTTATCACCATAATCTGACGGTAATTGGTGTCACGGCCAAATTGTTCCGGCCATCTGAAGTAGTCGCTTTTGTATGGAGATCAAAACGCACCAAATTAGAGTCTTAAACCCATAGTAGAGACTTTCATGTACATTTCCCAAAGCACATATCATTGACGGCTAAGTTTCTCTAAAACCAGAAGCCGCAATCCCCGCCGACTAAAGCCGGCTTTCCACACGCAACCTCTGCAAACCGCTGTACCCGTGTCGGAAAGAGAGTACAACAGAAACATATACATGTCGATACAGTATATTGTGTTTACTAGAGGAAAACGAGTCAGAGGGACTTTACTAGAAATGCAGCCAACCACTGCGAGGAGCTAATCCTGGACTCAAACCACCGTCGGCCGCCCCGGTGTGAAATGAGGCCACGCTAATCAGCTCATTTGAAACGCCTGCGTCACTCTGTTACGGACCAATCAGTGATAAGCAATGAAATTGAGAGAAACTCCTGATGGCTTTCTCTGAACCGCTCCGCCCGGCTGCGACTACTGCCAAAATATCAGCTTTTGGAGAAGATGAATGGTAAAGCGGTAAAAAGTCACCAGAAATACTATTGGATGGAGTGTAGGGTTGGGTGT
>OMKR01016483.1:11037-23703 GCA_900302355.1 Cyttopsis rosea | reverse complement strand
AAGCGAACTTGGGTTCTGCAGCAGGACAATGATCCAAAACACACCAGCAAGTCCACCTCTGAATGGCTGAAGAAAAACAAAATTGAGACTTTGGAGAGGCTTAGTCAAAGTCCTGACCTGAATCCTATTGAGATGCTGTGGCATGACCTTAAAAAGGCGGTTCATGCTCGAAAACCCTCCAATGTGGCTGAATTACAACAATTCTGCAAAGATGAGTGGGCCAAAATTCCTCCACAGCGCTGTAAAAGACTCATTGCAAGTTATCGCAAACGCTTGATTGCAGTTGTTGCTGCTAAGGGTGGCCCAACCAGTTATTAGGTTTAGGGGGCAATCACTTTTTCACACAGGGCCATGTAGGTTTGGACTTTTTTTGTCCTTTAATAATAAAAACCTTCATTTAAAAACTGCATTTTGTGTTTACTGGTGTTGTCTTTGACTAATATTTAAATTTGTTTGATGATCTGAAACATTTAAATGTGACAAACATGCAAAAAAATAAGAAATCAGGAAGGGGGCAAACACTTTTTCACACCACTGTACATTCATAGCTGTAAAAAAAGAAAAACTCTGTACCTTCATGAAGTTGTGATGTTGAACATCCAAATTCCATTGACATTAGAAAACAAAATGCAATCACCAGTTCCCAAACTGTTGAATAGACGCTTGTTTTTAATTTTCAAACTCCAATTACACAATCCCAGGGGGAACACATCATGGAGGCTCCGATAAATGAGAACACAATCCCCCACATCCCCCCACACCACCTTCTCCAGCAAATAGGCAATCCTTTGGCAAAACGCAAACCAGGAGCAGCAAATTACTGTGTCATTTATTAGGGCCAGAGCAGGAGCGTAGTGTGTGATGAATTAAAGTTACACACAGGATGACATGTTTTGTGATTGCGGATCCCCTCTTGAAGCGGCAAATTAACCCAGCCATGGTGCTTGCCCGACCACCTCCCGACCACCTGTTTTATTGGAACAATCTTAAAGTCCCTGTAAAGCAAGAATAAGTGTGTTTTGAGTTTGTCACACCATAGAAAAATGCGTTATTAACCACCCAGCCAAATCTGAATGATTAAAAAATCAGCAAGTATATAAATTTAGGTTTCAAAATCGTGAAGAATAAGGCTGTTCTGTCTGCTCTCAGACGCTGAAGGCACTGAAACCCGACACCCTGAGGACCGCTGCAAGCTCGAGCTGCAACGAGAGTCTGCAGCGGGAGAGACCCTCAGCGAGCACAAATCACACACTCTCTCCCAGCTGGAGCCCCGAGCACGCAAAGCCAGGACAGAGCCCCACTGTCCGGGAGCTGCGGAGCTCCGCTCTCCGGGAGCACTCGGGGCTGCTACTTTCCAGGTTCCGAGCTTCACGGTCACAACAAAACAAAATCTTCGGAAATTTAAATAAGGAGACCAAGCTGTTCTGTAAATTCTGGCATCCAAGGAAGATGCATTTGCGGGACGAAGGGGCCATAGCTAGAAAGCAAACTGTAGGCTGTAGTAACTCATCGCGATTGAGCAGGAGAACCACTGACGCTAATGCGCTCTACTCTTACAATATATAGTGTTAGGGGAGGGGCCATGCCAAGTGGGGACATGTTACATCACAGGTCCCTGATTTAGGACCGCCCAAAAAAATCAGGACCTCAAAAACAGTTTAATGGTCTAACTCTACAATTCAGTACTACACAGTTCACAGTCTTTTAAAATGTTTTCAGCAATTACTTTCTAACATGTATACTGTGTTTAGAAACAAATCTCGGACTTGACTTTACAGGGACTTTAAACAGCATTGCGAGTTGGGGCAGTTCCATTCGGAACTGCAACTTTTTTTCCCCCTGCAACATCCGGGTTTACTCTTACTCGTTTTTGCTCTAAGACAGTCACTTAATTTTGTCCAAAGTATCCCTTCTTCTAACCATTTATTTTCTTGGTCGTTTGAGGTGGTGGGGATGTTTCTATTATTTTTGGTGAATGTTTATCCACAGTTTACGGACCACAACTTCACCACAGTGAGCAAATTCACCACAGCTGCCTTTCAAATATGGGATTTCTTTTTCACAGAATAATCTTATTGACTACCACTTTAAGGTTATTTTCCGAGTTTATAAATGTTTCCACGACAACGTGCCTTTGAATCTCGGGAACAGCCTTTTCTGATCTGAGGGCAGATTCATACATTATTTCTTTCCAATTCAGTGCTTGTCTCAGGTGAAAGGCACTCTCTCACCTGAAGATCAAACAGACTGATGCTGTCTGGCTGAGCAGCATCACTCTCCGGTTAGTCTCATTACCAGCCTCACTACCGAGGCAGAGCATTGGAGTTCAGAGTTAATTTAAGATACATGGTTTATTACTTTTAAGTCAATATATTGAATTACATAAAACAGCTAAGCTAGAGAGTTTAGTGATCTGAATTTTAAAACATATCCCAATGGGCCTTGATAGACATCCAGGTGATTCCTAACAGTGGTCAATTCTATATAAGTGTATGCTGTCGAAGTGTACCTACGACAGCCTCGAAAGCGAGAAGTACATGGTAATACAGAGTCTGGCAGGAGGGAAAGAGTAGCTGGTAGTAGATGGATTAAAATGAAGTGAAAACCCAGTTTGTTTCTTGTCCTGTAGTTAGAGGTGTAACAAATATTACATCATTACCTGACTGAATTTGACCATTTGCTAAATGATGGTCCCACCAATTAACATCACCTTCCAGATGCTCGGGATAGCGTGCGACAGAATTACAAGTCCCTCAACAACACCTTCTAACCGTTTTCCTAGTATTATAAATTATTAAAGGCTGTTCTTTTCAGCCCCATGTTGGAGCAGTTTGTTGGGAGGAAATAGTGCATAGCAACAGTTTGCTAAGCACTCTTTTGACTGTGATTATTTTGTATAATTGCTAAATTCCAAAATCACATGTTACCATAAAATTGTAAGGGGAATTTTAAGCCGACGTTAGAAATGTTAGAAACAATAAATGAGAATATGAATTAAGTACATTTCCATCAGTTAGGTTCAGGCAAATTAAAAGTCTACCTCATTTTTTAAGTTCCAATGATCAATGCCAATAAATGTCTCGGATGGATGTGTATTATCACACCATTATAGGCTTATACTATGATAGTTGCATAAAATGACTATTTTATTTGCTTAACATTTGCTCAAATCAGCTAAACTTCCATGGGTTAGGGTTGGGGTGCAGATGCAACATATTTCTACCAAATGTATCTAACCCTAGGAAAGATATTGGACTTAAATCAGGATCAATCCATCCCTAAAGGCAATATATTTATCCAATGTTATGGCAAAATAATCAAAATGTATCAAAATGTAAATCAAAAAGTGGTTTTCTTCCTTTTGTTATCCCATTCTAATAAAGAGTTTCAAATAAAGTTAAACGTCATAAGTTCACCAACTTATGAAGAGCACCAAAAGTGGTACAATGTGCAAAGGGTATTATCAGTTTCTATGGCTTGGACATTTGTTACTTCCTTCTCTCTCTTTTCCTCTCTGTCCAAACATTTGCCCACAGGGGAAAAACCTGCACTGACCTTGTTGAGGTCAGTGCTTCCTTCAGTCTGAACTAGAGAGGAAGGTTTTACACACCACTGAGGTGGCATTGTACCTGTGCCAATACACACTTCTACGCATATAATGCCCTTTATTTTGAGGAAAAGCCTGAGCACCGAAATTAGGAATTTGATGATGCAATAAACACAGACTTTGTTCTTCATTTCGGTTATTATCTGAATAAACAAACAAAATGGACAGTTATCTCTCTCTGTTTCTCTTGATTCTTCTCTCTGTTAATTTACTCTGAAGCCATAGCTGTTACTCAGAGAGGAAAAAATGCAAAAGAAGTGCGACATAAAACATCAAAACATTAGGAAAAAAGAAAACATTCAATGAAAGCTTCTTCATTTCATGTGTTTCATTTAAACTGTGACAGAGCTCTATTCCAATACCTCTATAACATATATGGTATCATTGATGGGAAAAAAACATTGGTTTGGAAGAAGAGGGTTAAAAGTTTAATTAAAGGAAAGTGCAATTAGTGTACTGATTTGAAATAAATTGTTCCTAGGAGGAGAAAACCACAATCTATGTTTGTCTGATAACAATTAATGGATAGAGCTTCCGTAATGGTTCTCTCAAGAATCCACTTCATTCCAAAGCCTCTAGGATAGGGATATAAATGCATGTGCATTGTTTTCAGTTTTTCAAAGAAGTAGAAGTAGAAGATCTCCCCATCTCCCTGCTTTACATTGATTGTCCTCTGCCAGTCTTAAAGGAGAATCTTTTTATTGAGGAAAACCTTAATCAAATGATCACTAATTTGTTCCCTTAAATTATAAACCATTGCCTCAAATTATTAATTTGTGCCCAAAAATGACTAACTTGTTCTTTTAATTAGAGATCCATGCCCTAAAATAAACGTAATTTGATCTCTCAAATTATAAACCCTTAAGCAGTGGTGCAAAGTAACATCTACTTTTACTTAGCTACATTTAGCCCTAAAAAAGTATACTTTTACTCCACTAGATTTCCCCTGAAAACCTTTGTTACTCGCTACAAAATAAAATGGGAGGAAAACTGATGCCAATGACACCAGGTTCATGTTCCAATCAAGGGTCAGGAGCTGAATGTAAATAAACACTCTGGAGCCGTGTTGAGAGTTGCCAGGTTCACGACTTTCCCATAGAATTAGGTTAAAGCAAGTTGGGTTTTTTTGTCCACGGATTGGGGGATGTCATGGAGATTTCAGTTTTCTTTCTGCAGCGTTGCTACTGAACAAGCACAGGCACGTCCTAGAGAGACACAACTAGAGCAGCACCTGCACCTGCTAAGACTGATGGAGACCAACATCTGAGGCCATATTTACAACAAATGTTTCCTTATGTCACAGTGAAAGATACTGTACATGTTACAGAATGAGCCTCTTATGCTTACCGAAAAATACGGAAATATTGGCAACCAGAATAAAATTTGAGCAAAAAAAAGGCTTTTTTTTTCCTTCATAGCATTTACTTTTACTTTTGATAATTAAGTACATTTAATACCATATAATTACTTTTGATACTTAAGTACCTTTTAATATCAGCTAATTTAATGCGTGACTTTTACTTTTACCAGAGTCGTTTTTAAGATATCTACTTATAGTAGAGTGTGATGTAGCGGAGACAATCATGCTTAGATTTTCACAGACACCGGAGCTGAACTAGTTTCCCCCGCAATCCCTTTCCCAGGAAGGGGAGCTTTGATCCTTGACGGAGACCCCGAACCATGGACTCTCCACCCCAAGATGATTAAATAAAAGCAAGAAGAGAAGATAACAATTGACTCTTTTCGTTGTTTTAGGTGGGGACTGGACCTATTGACCTTTTCTTCCCTTTCCAGCCTTTGAACCCCCTGCCCCCCTGTGAGAGTTTATCTCATAAACATCCAGCCACATTCCTGAACCATTGCATTCTTCTCTTTCTTTGTGTATATTAAAGTTTATATTAGTGGGAAGCAATATTAAAGTCGAACTGTAATTGAAATAACATTATTTTTACAGGTGCTTCTATAAAAAAATGACTTACTAACTTGCAACATTATCCGATATGAATTGACGAAGATATGAAGAGACCAACGTAATGTGAATTTTTGCCATGTTACTTTGCTGCCATCTAGTGGCTAACAGATAGAAATCTTTTCTGAATCGTATCGTGTGCTCAGGTTACGATAATAATCTTATTCCAGTGTTTCCCATACATTGATTTATTTGTGGCGGCGAGGAGAGGGCTCCGTCTCATCTCTTTACACTTTCCAGCATTCTTTACCTAATCTCTAACTAACATTATATTATTTTGCGCTATGGACGCTTCATATCCAGGTCAATTCACACACCTGTGAGTAAAGCATATAAACAAGAAACTTTGCGCTTACCTGATAACGATTATGTAATGTAAACCAAATCACACTTCAGTCTTCATTCGCATTTTGTGACCATTTTTTTTCAAGGTACGAGTGATATAGCACTGGTGCGACTGCACAATTAATGGATGTTTAGAAAGATTTAGACCAAGGGGATGTCGTTGATTTCTCTGAAATGTGGGCTTGTGAAGCCCTTTGAGACTGTATTGGGATTAAGGGCTATATACTGTAAACAAACTTGACTTGACTTGACTTGAATTGAATTTAACCGCTATAAGTTGATTCATTTATTTGGTAGTGGTAGCACTAGAACTAACTAAGTGTGACCCACCGGGCCACAGGGCATTTGCCACCGGGTCGTGAGAAGGCTATGTGTATGTAGAAGAATATGTGATCTTATTGTGTTATGTCATGTCCTGTGTATATAATTTAAAGTTAAAACATTTTATCACAAAAATAATAATCAGGTATATGTGTGGCTATTTAGCAAATTTGAGGGATGTTTTGTCGACTGTGCAGGCACCACTAAGAAAGGCAGCGGAACAGACCTTTTGTTGAGGTTGATGCAGTTATATACAGAAACGATTACTTGGAACGCCACTTCACATCAGTGATTTATTTGTCACAAAGTACTTGGCAGTTAAAATATTTGCAGTGGAGCACCTTACATACGGTAATATTTATATTATTTAATAATTAATTTAAGAAAGCGTGGGTGTGCCTCGTTCTGCGCTCACACACGCACCACCCTCCGTCAGCTACTACCACAAATGAAATCTAATTCTGTGGGAAACACTGTATTCCACATATAAGTAGTATTAGAAATTATAATAATAATAATAATGTGTACTTTATTAATCCCCATGAGGGAAATTAGTTCTCTGCATTTACCCATCCTAGTATCTGACGTATCTAGAAGCAGTGGGCTACCACCCACGTAGCGGCAGCCGGGGACCAGTCGGGGGTTAAGTGTCTTGCTCAAGGACACTTCAGCATGCTACCAGGAGGAGCCGGGGAGCCAACTGGCACTCTTCCAATTACTAGACGTCTAGCTCCTGAGCAACTGCCCCGTGTTTTAATAGTTAGTAATGAGAAATCATCTTGGTAGTAATTAGTCACGAGTTTTATTGAAAGGTGAATCACATTTGAATCTGTGTTTATTCTTTCAATGTGTTTGTATGTAAAACCATTATTACCAGAGTTTTATGTTTAAAACTACTAATTGGTTTGAACATAGTCGTGTCGTGGTGGCAAATTTATGTGACTTTTGTGCGCGTCAAATTAAGTTAAAAATAATTCACCAGTTAAGGAAATCTTGGCAGCCATTTCAAGACAGAAGACGCTCAAAGCTTCGCTCAAAGGAGGCGCCTGAAACTCCGCCCCCCCCGTCGACCATTGTGTCTCCAGGCGGGTTCCTCACCCCAAGGCAACCCTGTTTGTTCTTTAAGTCTTTGTTTCCCGCCATTTTAATTTACTGAATAAACCTACCACAGTTACACAAATGAAGAACTGCGTTTTCTTATTTTTCTTATATATATTTTTTATATCACGAAAGAGGGCTCAACAGTAATGGTTGCTCGGTTGCCCTCGGCAACCAGATTGAGTCAATTGGCAACTATTTAATCTACCTCTATTTGCCCCCTTTGGCAACCACTTTTCAACATAAAAAATAGGGACAGCAAACAGCAAAACGTGCACCTCAAAATAAAAATAAAAATTGTTGCATTAGTGAAATTTTAATAATGTGGTTACAGTCTGAACGCACATGCATTGGTGCGTTTACTCATGTGCGCGCCGCACCGGCCCCTGTTTAAGCTACAGGACATATCAGGCATGCAGGAGGTAATGTTTGCTCTATTAATTTATTATAGGCAAATTTACAGTAACTTTGGAGATTAACGTTCGATCTTCCTTTTTTTTTTTTCAGTTCAGCGGCACAGTGGACTCCTATATCAGCCTACATGAGTCGCATGTTTTACCTGTAAGACTCACGTTTTATTGCCCTTCTTCGTCATCTGTCATGTGAAAACATCATATTTCCACATCATTCTCCAATATTACGTTAGAACAAAACGCGGACACAGCTCTAGTCTCCCGACACTGGGGGTGTATGGTGACTTCGTCTCTCTCTTTTTTCACCATACATGTGTTTGCATCCCTGTACAGTTAACTAAAACTAAACTAAAGACGAAAACTAGGTGTGAAAAAAATATATATTTTAGTTAGCTGAAATAAAAATAAAAACTATACTTTAGAAAAAAAGAAAAAAAAAGAAAACTAACCTAAATGATATTGTGTATTTATAAAACTAACTAAAATGAAATAAAAATATACAGGAAAAGTCTTTAGTTTTAGTTTTTGTCAATTTGGTCAAATTTGTCAACATATTGCCGTTACAATACAATAACCAGTTCTTGTCTTTGTAGACAGACAGCATTACTAATGAGCATGGCTCACACCTCATCTGGTGGAGAGCTACTTTAAAATGGAAATATACAAATTTTTAACAATGAGGGGACAAACAGGACTGTTGAGATTCTTATTGTCTGTGTGGTGAGCATATACTGTACATGTGTGTGTAAGAGAGAGACAGAGAGACAGGCCAAGTGTGACCAGAGGAGTTAGTGTTATCACAGCTCTCATCTGTCGTGACTTGTGTTTCTTCCCCTCTGAAGATTCAAATTCTGTCAAGTATCAGATAAAACACAAACTACAAAGAATTTTGTTCGGTTACTGTAATAAAGCTTTTAAACATCCTTTTATGTCACATTTTCATTACTAAGATGACGTATAACTGCATAGTATCTTAATTGCTCAAAATATGAGGTGCCTAAAAATGGCAACCATATTTTCAGTTTCGGCAACCAAAAGCTGATACCTGGTTGCCAGCCTGGCAACCACTTTTTAAAAGTTAGCGTTGAGCCCTGCTAAACTTTGCGTTTTTTTTGTTATTCTCATTTTTGAAGTCTTTACCGATCCACTCAGGCCTAACTGATTGAAGATTAGTGTAGCCAGATAAATTTAATTCCCCACGCAATCACCACTTCGAAGGAACAAAGAAACCGTAGCCAGTCCGACCGGTTCCCTGAAGTTAAGTAGGACCGCCTCGTGGAAGGCCGCAGTCAGGATTTCATCCACTACTGGATTCTCCCACGGCACCGCCAAAATTACCGGCAACTCAGCCAACAGTTCAGCAAGGAGCCGCAGCGGACACATGCTGTCCACAGACTTTGGGAAAAATCCTCTGGAAATTTCCACTTCTGACTACAACCAGTAAGACCAAGGGTTCCAATCTTCTTCATGATAAAGGTTGATGTCGATTAAATTAATTCCCCTTTCTTAGAGAAGTTAACTGCCCCTAGTGTGTGTATTGTTTTTGTTTGATGAAAGAGTCACCCAAGTTCTACACCACTATCTTTTCTTGGTTAAAGTGTATCACCTCGTTTGAAATCCTTCTGAGACTAATAATAATAATTAATTCGGTTTATTTTATTTTCCCTTTTAATTAAGGGTGGTGCCCATTGTTTTTATAATTTAATAGTTTAATAAACCACATTTCTAAAGTAGAGATAAAGCTACACTGGCTTTCCACTACTTCTTCCACCACTGCCCTTAAGTTACTCATTTATTATATATTTATATATTTACTATTTCTATATTATATATATAAATAGTAACTTGCACCCCAAAATGATTTAATCTTAATCTCACTATTAATACGACAGAAAAACCTTGCAAACAGTGTAAACAGCATTGTAAGTTTTCAACAACCTTCTGTATGCACACAATGCTGAACAACAGTGAAAATTAATTGCTTCCACAACTAGAGAGAGAAATTAAATGCATTATACGAGAGTCACAATTGAAACAAGGAAACAAATTGTTCCTTTGAGGCTAGAACGTAGCAAGTTGAGAGCACAAATTATTGATTTAGCAGCACGTATAATAATATTCCTGTGAGAACAAATTAAAGGATAGTACAGAACTATATTATACTATACTACTAGAACTATATATAGTAGTATAGAACAGTAATCACATTTTATTTAAAACTACATTTTGTAATTACTGCAGTACATCCAGAGTGTAACGTTGGCTACAGCAGGTAGTCAGTCTTGTTCAGGAACTAAGTGCTCAATGTCTGGTAAGGATGTGCACCTGCTGCCACAAACTATTAATTCCATTACTATGTCGATTGTTATTTTGATGCCTAAACAGGCATCTTGAAATTGAGCAATCTTTACCCAGCAGCCTAACCGACCTAAAACATAACTAAGTATAATTTTGGTGAATCTGTAAATAGCTCAGTATAGAAAGTACGTAATTCATCACTAAACCAATTTTTTCGATTGAAATTTCATTTCAAATTTTCTGTTGAACGATTTCTGTTGAACGATGCTTCATCCACAGCGTGCACACAACCGCAGATGGCTGGATCTGACAGAATTTGGTTCTAATAAGAAACAAAAAAACAAAATCTGCTTGTAATAGACTGTTCTGTTGTTTCTATGGATACAGCCCAACTAGTAAGTCTGGGCCCTTGAGGGTAATGGGCAGAGAGGCTGAATGTCTTACTTGAAAACAAGCAACTGCAACTTCCTGTTAAATCTTATTTTAACCAGAAGGAGAGTCATCAGTAATGAGAGGGATTTGATGATATTCTAGCAGAACACAGACAATACTCATATTTCTGTTCACTTCAAAGGTTTTGTACAGAAAGGCTGGTTCAGCCTTGGTCGAGTTTCAGGGCCTTTTATCGAATCGGTATCGTATTGGAGAATATCTCCAATACAAAAATATAATACCACGTTCCCACATGCCAGATATTAAGAAGGGAAATTTTAAAGAATTCTGCTTTTTGACACTGTGTACTGTTCAATGAAAGTGATGGATCGGATCAGCAGGACTAGAGCTGTCACAATTATGCCGTAATCGTCTGATCGCATCTATTTGAGCAGATTGTAATGAATTTGTAATATTGTCATATTCCACGATCATATGTTTCCATCCAAATTTAATCCAATTTATAAATGTTGCAATCGATATAATGTTAATTAGGTGAGTTTCCATCAGCTTCTATCGTGATCACTATCACAAGGAAAATTTTATGTCGATCCAAATTTCTATGTTCCGATGTTCAATGTCAATAAATGGCTCTTCTGCAATATGTAGACAAAGTTCAAAGTTCAAAGTATTGTATTATGCATACATTATACATGTATTATGACACTATTAAACATCAACTAGGACAACATAGTACGGGAATCTGTATTGGCAGTGAAAAGTGGTATGGTACATTGCTAATAGTAAGCATTAGGGTATGTTCATATGTAGCAGTTTTTGAGTCAATAGCCCCTTTTAAAGCGAGGATTCTGCAATAATGCCGCAAAGACGGCCCGTCAATATGCCGGCTTTGCCTTTTTACACAGAACCAAGCAAAGACTGCAAATTGCCGCCCCGGTGTGTGCTTTTAGACAGCGTGCCACAAAGCTGGCTTTCCAGAGTCACGGGGGCGTGGTCATGGCGCGTGATGTACACAACAGTGTCGGTCAGAAAGTCAGGTTGAAAATGATAACAACCGATTTAATAACCTTATTATTTTAAATTATAAAAAATATCTTAAATTATTTAATTGAATAGACTCGGTAGCCTCGGGTGGAGCCATGTTGCCGGTTGCCATACGGAACTCCGTAAAGGACGTATGTAATGCCCCCCCCCCCTCTAGTTCTAAATTTGAGCATTAAAAAAAATCTTATTTAGAAAAAATATATATAATAAATAAAAATAATAATAATAAAAATAATAATAGTAAAGCATATAATATTGAATTGGAATTTTAGAGGAATATCTGCAGCGCTGATAGTCTTATTTTTTTCTTCCTCCGACCATTGAAAACTGAACGTCACTCCCCTGAGCCGGCTTGCCACTGTCCCTTTTTATACAGACGGCGTTCCGGCTCCGTTTCGCCTCTGTTACTGCCTCCGCTGGTGGTACAGAGGCGGGTCAACTCGGCCCCACCATTCCATCTCAATACATTTTATACAGAGCAGCGTTGCGGAATAAAGGCACAACGATGCTGGCTTGAATAGGCAGTGTAAAAGGCTAATATGAAAAGATCACTTTGTGACCCGAATTATTTAATACGGCCGTGACCCACCTGTGGTGTCCACGTCCATGGGCTCTGTGGGCGGCTGCTCTACAGGACGACCGTCCAAGTGGGTGAAGACGAAGGGCTTCTCCGAGGCCACCATCAGGCCTTTACCCTGCGGCTCCACCGCCGCATAGTGGGGCACTGCCTTCCCCATCAGGAGCCTCCTCTTCTTGACCTCGTACTTCTTTTCCTGACCTGAGGAAAGAAGTAACAAGGACAGAACAATGAGCCCTTCAACAGAACGCCGTTTCATCTGATTTTTGTTAAAGGTATTTGTAGTTAATCCATTTTTTCCATCCATTCTCCTGTCCTTCGGTGAGAACAAGTCTCTCTGATACTTTGTGGAAATTGTTTGTTGTTTGATTTCTTTTATATATGGTACTTTGTAACGCTTACAAAGTACCATCTGGTAGTCCAGTGTTTTTGCAATTTTGCAATGTGAGAGAACCTGGAACTTGTTTGTTCCGTTAAACAATGGATGTATTCAATCAAACGAGAACTCCAAAGGTGTAATTCTTATGGATTACATTAAAGTACACTGAGATTATGCAGCAGGACCCTTGGTCCCACAGCTAAAATTCAACAAAAAGGGGGG
>OMKR01016473.1:2987-27231 GCA_900302355.1 Cyttopsis rosea | reverse complement strand
AGACCCCATATGTTTTGTTTAAATGTATTTTTAATGTATATCTAGTTCACACAATATGCAAATGAAGGATTTCATGTTTCACATGCAGAATATATTATTTTTGAAACACAAACATTTGCCAACAGTGGTCATTGCAAAAGTCCCCCATTTGCTTAAAAATACAAAGGAGAATATTTCATATTTCCGGAAGCACTTCATCTCTCATCGCACTAAAACACATACTTTTACATTTGCTTTGGTAAATAGGTTACCTTCTCCTGAAGACACGGTTCAATCTGGCAGACACAATCAAATTCAATCAAATTCTTTTGTGTACTTTTTTAAGCACTTTCAGCATTCTTTTCATTTTCAAGAACTTCACATAAAAAAAAAGTATAATCCATCATATCCACCATATAATCCTTCAGTGTGGGCTATTTTCAAGGTATTCCAATACATCAATTTCTGAGAACGAAATTCAAGCGCTTAAAG
Source organism: Cyttopsis rosea (assembly GCA_900302355.1). Classification (NCBI taxonomy): domain Eukaryota; kingdom Metazoa; phylum Chordata; class Actinopteri; order Zeiformes; family Parazenidae; genus Cyttopsis; species Cyttopsis rosea. Next base: position 26,760 of record OMKR01016473.1, on the reverse strand, counting down.
CACCTCAAGGGCCTGGTAAGAACCCTAATACAACCACAGACCGGCTGACTGACCGACCCGCCCCCCCTGTTTTATAATTCATTTTACAATAACATAATTTGTTTCAATGAATAATCAGTGTAATTTAGGGTGTAGAGTAGAGTACAACATCGAATATACAGCATTGTGACAACTGACTTGCTAAAAACATGAAAATGTGTTGTAAAAATATATAATGCATATAAATAGAATATGAACATGTCAGATATTCTTTTTTGTCAATTATAGAGATAGCATGTATAAAAAATAAAAATAATAATAGGAATCCCATGATCAGGCTCTGGCTCGGCCTGGATGAAACTCTGGGATGAAGGTGGCAGCGGCGCTGATGGGAGTGGAGTAGCCCAGCGCAAAGTTATACAGACCCAGCATCAAACACTTCCAGGTGGAACGCAACGCCTTGCCCACATTCTGAAAGACACAAACAAGTTAAGATGTTACAATCAAACCGGATTAATTCAACAAACACTGATTTTATTTCTTTTAGAATGTCCTTTCTTACTTCAGACAAGAAGGGCCTAAATGAGAAGAATCTAGGAGTCAAGGCTGAGTCACACACATGAAGTTGCAGACGCCGTATGATGGATCTCCGCCTACGAGTCACAAATGGCCCTTAAGAGTTGGCAGCGCTCACACACACACACACACACACACACACACACCTTTCTGTACTAATCAGGGTTCATTCTGCAATTACAAAATGAAATTCAAGTAATTTTGTAAGCAAATCAAGGTCTTCATGCAAAGCAAATACAATCAATTTTCAATGTGATCTTTATTAATAAAAATAGAATCTTAGTCTCATTGTCTATTACTTATATTTTTAATGAAATTGTCATCCACTATAATAAATGTCTATTTCCAACCATGCTGGATTAAATTTACCTGGCATCACCACCTCTACATGTCATAAAAGCAACTCTGGAAATTTGTATTACATTACGATTTGAATAACAAAACAAGGGGGAATATCACAGGTTTTCAATCATCACATTGATTTAGATTTCCAAGTACTTTTCAAGCACTTCAGAACAAAAGGGGCCATTTTAAGGACGAAATTCAAGCACTTCAAGCACCTCAAGGACCTCAAGGACCTGGTGAGAAGCCTGACTAATGGGAGCGCCATGTGAAGAGTTCATTTCCTTCAGAGATCACACGAACCGGGGCACTCTTTGGTGATGTCGAGTAATTGGGGATTAGAACGTCAAAGCCAGCACGTGAGAATAGCTTTTGCAGCAGGGGGTTGGTGGTGTGTGTATGCGTGTGTGTTGGGGGAGGCTTCATTTCTGGAAGATAAACAAGCATTACAGTTTGACAATAGCACCCCCGTGATCTTTGCACAGGAAGGGCTGTCTGGCTGAGGCAGGAAGTCTTGTGTTGAGAAAAACACCATCTTCCTCTTAAAGGTGCAGTGTGTAGAATTAGTGGCATTTTGCGAAACGGACTTGGCAGAAATTGAATGGAATATGGAATATAAGATCCATAAATACGTTTTAATTAGTGTATAATCCCATGAAAATAAGAACCGTGTTTTCGTTACCTTAGAATGAGCCGTTTATATCTCCATGGGGGCTGGAGACCCTTCCACGGAGGCCGGTACGGACAGTACAGTAGCCCAGAAGGGACAAACCAAACACTGGCTCTAGAGAGGGACTTTTGCGTTTTTCGCCACCACAGTAGATTCTCCTAAACGGATGGCGCCATTTTGCACCACCACGGACATGGAGGGGATTTCAGTTGGTTGCAATCTGCAACCTCACTGCTAGTGGCCGCAAAATTCTACACACTGCACCTTTAAAGCAGAAGGTGCAACCTTCTCTTGGTGCGTTCACGTGGGAATTCGTTTGAAAACTAGTAAGATAACCCAACTATATGTTATGATTTCCTTGTTTTCCCACACCTCACGTTTTGCCAAGATTTAGGGCCAATAAAGTCATAAAATGTATTGGCATAGTAGAAAAACAACCAAGTGAAGTTCTGATACTATAATGCTTCAGATAATCAGATAATAATCTGATAAGTTTGCTGTTTTGTTTTTTCTAAACATTTCCTTCCTTGTGGACATCAAGTGAGCTTAGGCTGTAAAATCACTGCCAGTAAACGACCATTACGTTGATCCCCCAGCGTATCCCCCACAAACCAGTGGGGGATACGCTGGATTTCTGGTCACAGCTCATTAAAAATACCAACAACAACAAAAATTTAGTTCTTCAGAATCAAAAGGGAATAATGAAATTACACAGAGGTCTACATCAGAGCCCTGGTGGTCCTCAGATGGTGGTTAGTGGGCAACATACAGTATTTAACTCTTTGACAATGATTTGAAAATATTTTGGCTCTTCTGAACAATATCATGCAGACATGGATGTGACAAGAGGTGGGAGTGTATTGTTTCAATCAGCAAGTGATGGTTCAATTCTGGAATCATCACTTGAATAGAGGAAACTCGCAAAATAGTTTCGCAAAACTTCCTTTTATAATACTCTTTAGTCTAACCTTGATGTCAATATGGCCTAGTGAGACTTGCATTTAATTACCATTGTTTAATATTTAAATGTATAAGTCAATATGTTGAGATGTGAACATCCCATTGGTTGAATCCTATTTTTATTTAATTATTGATTGATTTTGGGAAGGATTTACTCCCATGATGATTTTTACAATTTAAATTTTTTTATTTAAAAAAAAAAAAAAAATTGATTGGTTATAATTAAGTAAAAAAAAAAAAAAAAAAGGTTTTACAACTTACCCACAATGACAGTATGAGACAAGACCTGATACATTGCTGGAAATTCAATAGTGGAAAGTATCTGGAATTTTTACAAATTATCTGGAATTGTTAAAATGAAAATTGCATAAAGACATACTTGAATTTTTATAATAAATAACACCGAAGTGCGAACCAACCTTCTTGACCTTTTTGTACTTTTTCTTCTTCGCCTCTTTGGCTTCCTGCGCCTCCTCGGTTTCAATCAGAGGTTCGTACCTCTCCGGGAGGAAGGAGAAGTGGATCTCCCTGTGGCCCGCGTCCCTCTGGCCGCCGCTCTCCACTCGCTGCTCGCCAGTGAACATGGAGCCCACCGGGTGATCCACTGCGTCCACCTGGCGTCGATACTTCGCCGCCTTCACATCTCGAGTCTCACCCAATGCCTCTGTGCTCCTGTCGAACAATCTGGAGACCAAGGACTTCGGCTTCATTTCATCTGTGTTCGTTGGGGGGTGAAGGAAGGACTGAGGAATGGCCTGAAAGGTGCCAACGTGTTGAGAGGGCGGAGACCAGGGATGTTGTCAAGAGCTGTTAAGTGCGTGCATTCCACTGGACTGGCTCCTGTGGAGAATTTGGAACTCTGCCCTTAAAGGTGCAGTCCACTCAATCTAACCAGGAACAATAGTAGTTCCCAAGAAATTATATTAAGTACTGTAGCACCCAATAGTAAATAGTAAATTGTTCTCTATGCACTTTGACCTACAGTGTGCAAGGCTGCCTTAAACACAACATGACGACATGTTTTGTAAGAATGCAAAACAATAATTTATTTCTGTAACATTATTTTGTAGTAACGTCAACAAAATATTGATAAAATTCTTCAAAACTTTAAAAAATAAATCTTTCTTTTTTGTAAAAACACAGTACAATACAGTATGTGAAGGTGGCTGAGAGCCGCATCTCAGTGCTGCTCTGCCTCTTCGTGGCCCGAGAAGTTGGAGCTGCGGTCGGGGTCCTTCATGCGCAGGATTCGGATGAGATTGCTTTCGGGGAGCGAGCTGGGAAGGAGACACACGTCAGGCAACAACATTCATTAAGTAGCTTCAATTGGATCTTTTCTGTTAATGTTTCTGCTAAAGAGCTTTTAATGAAGACTGTGTACTATTTAAATTGCAAAATATTAACATATAGAGAATTTAAAGCAGGCATAAGCTGTCAATTCCAACACAAGTTCTACAAAAATACTAAATACTAACCCCAACAAATAGATGCTTAACAAATAAATCTCTTTTATAGGCTCAACATGATACAGCAAGGTTTTCTAATGTAGTAAAAACTTATAGGCCACTTAATGAATCAAAAGTAGAATTGACTAGAAAAATAAGTGACCTCACATTATGCGTGGGTTTTATTAAAATATTTTTGATGATGAAGATATTGTCCATAGATTGTATGCTGAATAATATTCAATTTTCAAAGAAATTAACTTCCTCCAATTTAAATATAGAATTATAATAAATATTGGAGTATTAGTATTCCCACTACATCTTTAAGCACAAGTGTGCTGTTCACTAGGGTTTAATCCCGGGAAACAGGATTCCTGGGAACGCCCATCCAAACCATTTCCCGGGAAATGGGAAAATGGGATTTTTTTTTACATTTAGAACATATTGGGATACGCTTATATTTAGAAAATATGTAGGCCTAAGGTTTAATTTCTTAAAACATATGCATTGCATGTTTTATTGACATGGTTACTAACATATTGACATGATTTAAAGTTTATGCAACAGCTGTGTGCGCACTAGGGCTGATCCTGTGCTGGCGCATTGGCCAAAAATCACATTCGAATATCCCTTCTGAAAAAACACATACATTCGCATATATTCGAATATCTATTACAATTTGACCAAATGTCGGGCTGTGTTATTGCGTGTTAGGAGTGCAAAGGAGATAATACATTTCTGCTGAAACACGGCACAAGATTTTTATAGGCCGTCATTTGCAAAGAGCGGCAATCGGAATCGGCCATGAGAAATCATGATCAGTGCGAGAAAGTAATGATTTTTCATGAAATAATGAAGTCGAAATAAATAAATGTTCTGTTAACTTTGAGTGATCATTAACTATATTACTATATCTAACATTGCGTGGCTACATAAGGCCTGCAGTGCACACTGCACAGCAGCCTCTGCAGAATATGGAATCCAGCTCAGCTTAATAGAATGATTTTGATATGAATATGAACACCATATTACTCGCTTTAACGAATCTTGTTTGTTTATACAACGACGAATTGTAAAATATCACAGGCAATGAACTTGGCATTTTATATTCCTCGCAGGAGTCGCCGCTATAGCGAAATTCAAGCTGCATGCACAGTTTATATTATATTCATTCTAATGTTGATCAATGTAAATGCCGTTCTTTTGCCTTAATAATTATTAGTACCACCAAATAATACACTAAAACGGTCAGGTTGGGAACCCATATTTCTCCTTGTTGCATTTAGTGTTGCTTGAAATATGACCAATGTGTTTTGACAATACCTGAAAACAAGTCAATTTCCCGGGATAGTGTGCTTCTTTTACCGGGATAGAAAATGTCTTGATTTTTGGGAAAAATCTGAAACCCTACTGCTCACCTCATGCTCTGCGGGGTGAGGAAGATGAACTGTTTGTAGCGCTGGCCGGCGGCGATCTTCAGCATCATGTCCATGGAAATCCTCCTGTTCACCATGTCCTGGTAAACAAACCAGATGGAGGAAAATAAATGAAATTAAAAAGGCACATTTCTTTTTCTATTCTTATTTACATTTCCTGCACTGAGTTGGTTGAGTCTACTTTGAGAGTTCAAAACGAACCCTACAGAGCTCATGTGTAAGCCCTTACAAATTAATCCGGCCAGATGGAATCTTTTTTGTTAAAATGACAATCCATAAAATCGTCTGATGGGTGAATTACAGGAAAGACGGACCCCGCCACCAAGAACGGAAACAGCAAAGAGGAGCACATGCATAACACAAACACATACACATTGACAGACCAGAGGATGCTATTGATTACTATGTGGGCTTATGAAGCCCTTTGAGACTGTACTGTGATTAAGGGCTACATAAATAAACTTGACTTAACCTCTTAAGCTTCAGGCCTATTTCTTGGGTTCCAAGTGAGGTGGAGGGGTTGGAGTTTGAGGGGGGTGGTGTGGGTCAGCAGTTGGTGCCGCATCAATAACTTTTGTGTGAATTTGACAATTTTGACAATTGAATAACAAGCACTTTTTTCTGAAAATGGCTCAGAAAAACCCACTTATCTTCAATGTATCTGGACATCCCATACATTTTCTGAATGGTCTGGGTGTCTAGGATAATCACAGCCTCATGAAACTCTAGACCCAGAATCTAGAGGTCACAATAGGTCATTATATACAGCAAGGTCAAGTTAAAAAATGCTGTCATCACATTGAAATGATTACTATGAGGCTATATTTCATCCCACATGAATGCAATTGGGCTCTTTGGAATTTATACAACTGTTTAGGTACCACAGTGTGCATAAATAGGCAAAAGAAAAAAAGGGCGCTTTAGGACCCTGAAGCTAACTTAGCCTGTGTAGCTGTTTATGTCTGGTATTGCTGTGAAGCAGAGGCTCTTGTGGTTCTAATGAGCCCAATTTCATTCAGATATCTTGATGTGAGAGATCAAGGGACCCGTTTGAAAACAGTCAAGCCCATTAACTTTTGTCAAAAAAGATAGCCGACTTTAGAGCTATGTTACGCCCGCTTCCCAACGAGTTAGCAGGGTATATGATACATGCTACGCACCTACGGGTAGGCCTGCTCGTCTAGTTTCTGTTGAGACCGGAAGCTAACCGGTAGCTTACAAACTCATCTCGCAAGAGTTCGTCAAACACAGACTTGCGGCGCTAAAGAGGTTAAAAAGCGCCAGCTAAAAACTAAAGTATCATATATGAGAATTTTTTTTAAATTATTTTACAGATTACACCTTTCAATTAATCTAACCTTGAGAAATTCTCATCACTATTAATCAGTTTTATCTCATCATGTAAGGTGACGCAACTCTCCTAATGGGTTGTACTTGTATTTCAAACCAATTCTGCAATTCTGGACACTGCATATTTACTGCTGCTGCTCATCTGAACAAAAGGTCAAATAAAATAAAAACGGACAGATTACCATGTAGACGTCAAATTCATCGAGGCAACGGAAGGGCGCCTCTGTGATCGCCCAGAGGGAAAGAACGAAGCAGACAGTGGAGAAGGAGCGCTCGCCTCCCGACAGCGAGCGCATGTCGCTCAGATCAGCCTTGTCTCCTTTACCAGGCTGCACCTGGACGTAGGAGGAGGAGGAGGGAGAGAACGACAAAGGATAAGATGAATGGTTAAAACAGATTTCGTGTGTTTATTGCTTTGGTTTAAAGGAGAAGGAGAAGTAAAATGTGAAGTGAAAGTGAAATTATTTTCTTACGGAGATGGCGAGGGTTTCTCTCTCATGGTTGAAGGTCATGCTCCCAGTGTAGCCCCTCTGGGCCAGCAAGGTGTCGAAGTAGTACTTACAACGAGCCGACAGGAACCTATGGAGTGGTGGGGGTGGGGGGATGAGGAGGGAAAAAACGAGAAGAGAAAGTGCGGAAGGGTTTAAAATAAGTCTCCTAAATTGGCAGACCCACGGACACAATCTAGCCAAACAGCAGCCGCTAGTGGACGATTAATTATTCAAGGACCGAGGAATTTTTCTTCTGTGGGTCTTCTGTGGGAAGAAAAATGCACTAAATTATGAAATTCATAATTATCTTATGTGCCCTTATGTCAGACATGGTGAAGAAAACTACCAATAAATCTTCTTTTTAGTAGTTTTGTAGTAGTTAGTTTGTTTAAAATGTGTCCAAAAGCTAAAACTGTTTTAAAAGGCCACCTGCAATACATAGATTTAAGTCAGCACCATATGTTTTTGTTTTAATAACTGACTTCAGTACCAACCAGGCTTGAACTGACCTCTTGAGGCCATTGTAAACCATGAGACGTTCGTTCAGAATATGGTTCAGGGTTCTGATGAAGTTGGTCAGTCCTTTCATCTGCTGGGCCATCTTCTTGTAGTTCTGCACGGCCTCCTGGTACTGTCTGGGTGGGGGGAGATCAAATCAAGATCAGATCAAAATACTTTTTTAAGTCTTCCATTCCTTTGTAATGATAGATAATCGTTATTGCCCCCTAGTGCGTGTGGTCCAATTCATATTGTTGGGTTGTATTGTTAAATTAACTATGGTGGATTGTTTGGTTTGAAAAGACTTGGTGTGAAGGATGGAGCGGGACACACCTGATGATCTCCTCACGGTCTCCCTGCTGGTCCTGCTGGGTGGTGATCTTAAACTTCAGACGGCTGATTTCGCTGTCCAGACTCTTGGCCGTCCGACGCACCTCCAGGCGCTCGGGAGAGATCTCCACGGCCTTCTCCACAGAGGTCTTGGCGACGGGGTAAGACGAGAATAGGGATAAATAGCACAGAGCCGAGTAACGACTATTTTTCTATTGATTGATCTATCGACTATTTTATCGATTAGTCGTTGAAATCGAAACGATTAATTTCCCCCCCCTAAAGAATCTAACTGACCACTTTTTTTGCAAAGTTTCATAAAAACACATAGAATAAAACAAGGTGGGCTGTTGTTTTAACATCTTTTAAATAAAATCACGTTTTCAATATCTTTTAGATTAAATAGTCACATTTAAATGAAATTAAATGTAGTACGGAGAATACGCAGTAGCCTATGTGAGAAGATTGATGAACGTAATGTGGAACCAAATTTCACAAGCGCGAGTTCCACCCGGAAACCTTAAGCTGCGGGACCGTTAGAAAGTTAGCAACATGCTAAGCTTAGCTCAAGCTGTTTAGCGGTTTTAGGATGGACAGTCTGGTTTTGAAATACCACGTCCGTCTAACGGAGCAGCCTTGAGCGGACGCTCATTTGTCCTCCTTTTGATTGGCTGAAAGAAAAAAAAATGGTTGGTGGCGGCGCCAATCTCCGTGCATTCCCGCTGTAGTGTGCCCCCGCTGTCCACTCTCCAAACAATAACAGTGTTTTGTTGTAGACGTATTTATTGTAACTGAATGAAACAAAAAAAAAAAGTGCGTAACCGTGCGCATCAGGGACACTTCCTCAGTCACTTTCTTACTTAATAAAAAATCAACAACAAAAAAAAAAACGATGCGTCAGTTTACGTCGACTAATCGCAGAAGCCCTAGAATTCACATCCAAACAGTTCATCAAGACACACAAGCCAAACCACGTTCCAGTAGAGAATGTTTACCTTGTACTCCTGCTCCCGACCGTCCAGGCTGGCCTTCAGCGTCTGGATGTTGCCGAGGTGGGTCTTCAGCTTCTCCTCGTAGTGCTTCTTATGGTGCTTGCACTTCACCATCTCCTGGTCAGTCTTACTCAGCTCTTCCTGGATAGTGACAAACACGCGCCATGGTCATAGAAAGCTACAGGACAATCACAACAATTACACCCCAGCACTTCTCATCTATAATTTAATGGGATTTATTCACATGAATCCTGAGTGAGTTTTTTGTATGACATAGGCTTACACACACACATACACACACACGCACGCACAAATAATTGATGGTCTACTGCTGAGAAAAAAAAAAACAGGTCACCATTGCTATACTAACATTTCTAAAATAACCAAACATGTTCAAAACCTCAACATGCAGAAATGTAAACGGGATGGAGAATTTTTTTAATCTAATCTACATCAGTGATTAAAAAAATTTAATAAAATCTTTGACAACTCTTCATTGTAAGTAATACAATAAAACTTGCTTATTCGATGAAGCATCTGCCAAAATGCATACATGTTTTACAAGAGTGGACCTACATTTAATACATATATTGTCGGTAATAGTTTTTCCTTGATTTCTATGTGAAATGTGAAGCCGTTTTAGACTGTACTGTGATTTAGGGCTATATTACTTTGACTTAATTAATCGCATATTGCGAGAAAATGAAAGGCTATACTCGTATAATAATAAATGAAAACAGGCCTCTGTCTCAAGCATGCCAACTCCACTTCCAGTGCAGGAAAGGGCGTTTTTACTGATGATGGCCTGACTCCACTCCGCTTCCAATCCTGACAGGATGTTTGGCATGTTCACACTTTTGGCAACGGGCAGTGTTGGGAGCGTCTCCGTGTTGCAGGCCAGTCCATCGACATGATGTAAAGCTGAGCCAAAAAGGCACTTTCATCCACACTTATGAATGCAAAGATTGGTTGATCAATTGGTGCATCCCTATTGCAAAGCTAATATAACTTATTGATTCAGTAGGTCCAAACAATGCTATCTACCAAATACTATTTGTAACAAACTATACTATGTGAGGAACTACTTTATCACTGAAGTAGTGCTGGGCGATAAAACGATAACTATTGCGAGTGTTTTTTACTTGATGTCGAAATAAAATAAGCTACAGCGGCAGCGTCCAAAATGAGAAAAGGTGAATAAGGTGATGTATCGTTGACAAATGGGCCACATACATTGATAGTTTGGTGTTTTTTTGGATATTTAATTTCCGACCCAAAGCACCCAAAGACGGTAAATATTCATTGTGTATAATGTCGACGAGGCGTGTCGATGAAGACAGGCAACACCACAAACTTTATTATTTATTTAGATTTAGGCCTACTTGCCATATTTGTTTTGTTTTTGATTTGATCTAAATTTTATTTAAGTTAAATGTTAAAGCAGCTGCACTTGTTACTTCTTGTTCACTTCTTACTTACATTATGAGTGCTGTGCAATGTTCATTATATAAAGATAATGTTTAGCATTTATTTCGTGATTTTTTCTCCCCATATTTTTCTTAGATATTTATTTTGGTTAAAAGGATGCTAAATGTTGATAAGTTTTGTTTGAACATTTGATTTTAACAATGCAGATTTCTATTTTAAGACTAGTGTTTATTTTGGACAATTTCATTCCACCAATAAATGTGTTTTTAAAATGCATCAAAAAAAAAAAAGCATATAACAGAAATTGTACACACACACGTATGTGTATACACACACACAAAATATTTTATCGTGATAACCTTTTTAGCCATATCGCCCAGAACTACACTGAAGTAAAGAGAAAACAGTCCTTTTTTGAGTCATTGACAAACATTGTACTCAGAGTCCTAGTACGACAAACTTGCTCGGCAGGCTACACAGAAATTGGTTTTTGACTATTATGACTATTTGCCAAAACAATAGAAGTGAATGGAAGTGGAAATTAAGAAAATCTTGGTTGTCCACATAGTGAACAAAAAGCAACTCGTAAAATTGAGAGGCATAATATGGACTTAAATCTATGTAAGGAACACTTGACTGGCATTTTGTAGCATAACATTACACGGCAAGACCGTGTAAGCTTTTTACACAAGACTGAATTAATCTTCCAAAGTCCACAGTTTAAGGCTCGGAAACTAAATGACGCTACCTTAATGGCGTCTGCCTCCTCAGCGACAGCGCTCATCTGCTCCTTGTGCTTCCTGTACGCCTGCTCGGCCTCGTCGTGAGAGGCTTTCAACCCAGCCGCCTGGGTCCGCGCCTCCACATACTCCGCCTGCTTGGACGCAATTTTGGCGATGATCTCCTGGAGTTCCTCCTCCTGGAATAGAGAGCAACACTGAGTTGTACAACCCTGCCTGGATTTGAAGTACAGTATCAATGTTAAACAGTTGCCTATTTACTTTATATTTCGCCTAGTCTAGTATACAAAAGTACCAAGATGTGGTACAGCAAAAACATTGCATAAAGGCTTTAAGAGCAGGGTATTAAGCTTCTGTTGGAGGTGCTGTGGTGGGGAACAAACCAGAGGCTTGAGGTCCTCAGACTGAGGCTCCTCCACATTCTGCAGCTCTGTCAGCTCCACCTGTAGCTTCCTGGCCTTCTCCTGGAACAAGTGAAAATAAATCTTTTTCAATATTACCCTTCACAGGAAGCCGTTAGGCGTGCAATGTGTGAAAATCGCATTAGGTTTCTCTTTAGAGAAACCTATGGTATGCTTCCAACTTCATAAAATCTCTAACATCAATCTATTGCAAAACAATTATTTGGTGAGAAAGGGTTACTTTAATGTTCTTCTGCTCCGCGAGGGTTCTTCTCAGCAGGTTGTCATTCTGCTTCATGTCCTCATCCATCTTTCGAATCTGCTGCTGTGAGTGAGTCGCTTGGGCCTTCTGGCTGTCCAGCTCCCTCTTCATGTGCCTGGAAGGCGAGAAAAAAAGAAAAGGTAGAAAACATTACATAGTGCACGCTGCTGGTCCTCTAACTTGAATGGGGATTTAGGCCAAAGCTTGTGGATATGCAACACTGCAGATCTTTACGGGACTAAAAACTAGATCTGGTTCCATAATGTCACATTGCAGTTTTACCCTCCAATTGTTGCGTGCAGAGGTTGGAAAAAGTATCCGTATCAATCGACATAGTTTGTATCTTATATTTTATCTTTTTATTGTTCCCGAGTTCATATTTTGACCTGCAAATTTGTATGTCATAAACATGCATTCTGCTGGTATAACATGAAAATGATCAGATTTCAGGTCTGTCTTTTATTTAGCTCTAAATCGTATTCACTAGAATTTGTTGAGACAAATAATTTTGAATAAGAACATTAAATGAATTGTGAATTCATAAATCATTACATCATATACAAACACAGTCACACACCTGATCTCCTCCTCGACATCTCCGGAGAGATAGTTGGCTCTGGTCTGTTCGGCGGTGTAAGTGCGGTTCGTGAAGATCTGGTCTCCGTCCGCAGAGAAGGCTTGGGTGCAGTTCTTGGGGGGATTGTTCACTTGCATCACTCGACGAGCGTCCGAGCGGTTCTGAATAAACACAGGAGAAGTGACTAAAACTCAAGACAGATGACAAGTAAGTTATAAAAACGCTGCCAGACAACACTAGATGCTAGTGTCTAGTCCAGTGGTATTCAAACTTTTTCTCCTCCTGTCCCTACCAACAATATTCCCAATGCACCTTCCACCAATGTTTTTTTTTTAATTAATCGATTAATTATTCAAAATCGATTAGATCTAGAAACTTTAAATAAACATATTTCATGAAATGAACTAAACTCAAATTAGTGCTTAAAAAATTACCTTGATGAGCAGAATGCTCTCTATTGCCTTCTGGTCGATCAGGCAGTTGGCCACCACAGGGTCTTCGATGTCGAGAGCTTGTAGCACTGAGGGGTAGTCTGGGTGGTTTACACCCCTGATTAGAAAAAAAACCACACAAACAAGCAAATCAAGTTAGACCTCTGAATGACATTTGAAACGAGTGGTGAGGAGTAGACAGCCCATCTCTTAATTTACAATCTGTCAAACACATCTGACAGCCTATACGTGAAACATCTGCTCACACCTCCTGCTGGTGTCGTGGACGCGCTGGAGGAAGCCGCAGGTGATGATGCTGGGCCGCTGGCCGCCGCGGAACAAGTTGGCCATGAGGCCCTGCAACACCCGCTCATCATCATGGTTGTCACACGTGAAGGCCTGCAACACACCCTTCAGACATATCTCGATGGAGAGGGCCAGCTCTGGGTCCCTCAGGCTAATGCAATACCCTTCAACAGAGGGGGAGATAAATTAAGGTGATTAGAGGGAGAGCAGGCCGTTTGCTAGTGCGTCTCCCTCTATGAAGGGAAAACGAGAAAAGGAAACAGACAAAGGATGGTACAGCGCAAAGGTAGAGAGAAACTATCAACAGAATATTGCTACCACATACATACAAGAGTAAACCTTCCGCTAAGCACCGCCCTTAAAATGTTAAGGAACAATCCTGCCATAGCCAATGTTTCCATCCACCATATTGTTCAACTAATATGGTGGTTCAAACAATTGCTGTCTTCCTTAGGAGTCTTGTGTGTTCAAATAGTTTTCAATAGAATTTTAAGAGATATGGTTTTGTTGCAACATTGTTGCTGGGCACTTGTTAGAGCAACTCAAGAGAGGATACAAGTAAAACATTTTTTTCCAAATATTAAAAAAGCGCAAGCTTTGAATTCAACTCTGTGGAAGGTCTCTCGTCCAATGAAACACATGTAACATCACTTAGGACGCCTACATTTGTTCCACAGTAACATGCTGTTTATTGTGTCACATTTATCTCAAGTTTAACTGACTCAGATAATGCTGGCAATAGGAACTCAGCAATTCATAGTACAGTCCACACTCGCAAGTACAGTTCAATGGCCTGAAGAAAGCAAATGTTTACATTGATCCTTATCCAAAATGCTACAAGAGTCTTGACCAAGACCAGGAAGTTTCATCACATTACTCCCATTCTCATATAATTACACTGGCTCCCTGTATCTTTTAGAATAGACTTTAAAATCATGCTCCTTGTCGACAAATCACTGCATTTGCTCACTATGCAACACTATTTTGGAACAAACTACCACATACTAGGTTGGCTCCATCTTTAGCAATTTTCAAGAATAGGTTGAAGACTTATGTTCTGCACTGCTTTTAATTGACTGTGTTTTACATGTATTTTACATGCTGATAGTTTAGGCTTGGCTTTTAAGTGATTTGTCGTGAGATTGTCTGTGATTCTTACAACTGACTGTGTAATGTGTTGTTGGCTCATCAACAGGATATTCCCATTTTTAAATAGCATTTATTTAATGTGAAGCCAACAGCTCATGGCCTATATAAACAATGAGCATCAACAGACAGGAAGACAATCATGTACCTATTAAACAGGTACAAGTCAACCGTTTTCATTCTCTTAAGAACTTTGTGTTTAACGCTCCATGAGGGAGCCTCTTGCTCCATGTTTGCACTTGTCAGACATCTTGGCCTAGTTAGAAACAATAACTAATGATGGCAAGGTTTAGCAAACAGTCTTGGCCTGGATATAGAATACCTGATAATCTTAATTTCATGAGAGTACAATACCACTGAAGGGCAATAAAACATAATATGTATTAATGGCCAGTATTACCCAGTGGCCCCCGTGGCCTCTCTTTGAACTGGCCTCTCCTGTGGGCTTCCTGAATGGAGTTGAGAAGCGCTGGCATGTGCTCCCCAAAGCGCCGCATGCGGTTGGAGCGGCTGCCCTCCATGGTCTGCAGGTTTCTGCTGGTGCCGCCGATTGACCTCTGGAGAGCATCATGCTCGCGTCTTGGGATCGGAGAAGAACACGGTCAAGCAGACACATGAGACTCTTAGGATTCATCTTCAACTTCCCACCTCACTCCTTTGCCCTGCTGTATGTTTACTGTTCCTTTTTAACCCAACTGTATCTACACGTCACTACATTTTGTAGACACAAAGACTCTACTGGTGTCCTACTTCATGGTGGAGAGCTTGTCCTTGGCATGCTGGGAGGCCTGTTGATACTGTCCAATCTGCTGAGTCAGCGTGGAGTCCTGGTGAGCCAGGTTCTCCAGTTCATTCTGGAGCTGCTGTATACGATCCTCCCTCGCCTGGCTCTCTGCTCCTTTTATCTGACTGATACTGGAGGAAGAAAGAGATATATCAAAATGGAAAATCTGATAAAAACAAATTAAGTAAGAACGTCCAACACAGAGGATATGGAAAGTAATGTGAAGCAAACAGCACTGTACCTCAACTTGAGCTCCTCTATCCTTGAGGAAAGCTGGACCTTGTCCGTCTCCAAGTGTCTCAGGTTGGTCTTACATCGGTGGACAGTGACCTGAGACACAAACACACTTGGAGCAATGCCAAATGCCAATGCCTTCCAATGCCAAATATTTATAACATGCACAGAGGATTGCAACATTGAAGGGAGTCCCGTCGCCAGTGGGTAACAGAGTGGGAGTTATCTGTGCCTGCGTGTGTCACTCACAAAGTTACATTTTTATAAGGATTTATGGACCAAACGCCAGACAGAGAAAAGCAGGGAGGTAAAATTGCAAATCTTGCAATGTGAACCAAGTTCATATTTGGGAACCAATGATGCATATACCATTACGGTCCAATTTAAAAGGTCTATTTAGCATAACAGGGAGTAGTCATTTTTACATTCTACTGTTAAAACAGATGTCCAATAATAACGATTTATAAAAAAAAAAAGAGCCCAATTCAAATGGGACTTCATTAGGGGTCGGCGGTACACCGGTGTCATAGTTGAGTCTCATGTTGCGCCACGATATGGATTTTGCAATACAGTCAACACCGCAATAAATCAATAATAGCCCAATTCTAAAAAAATAACGATAATAAATTTTCTTCAAATGTTCAGTTGTGGTCTCAGATTAGAGTTTAGATTGGGGGAGACACTAGGGGGGTGCGGACCACACTGGGTGACAAACGTGCGTCTTGCCCACCAAATCTTTTTTTTAAAGACTCGCTCCGATCAGACTGATACCTCTGCTCTGCCCCCCGTATACTAATACGTAATGAGAACACTCACACCGTCACTCTCTTATTATAAGATTGAATGTTAAAATACATATAACATTGTGATTATCACACCAAAGCTTACTCCCCACCCTAATCATTCAAATAAACAAATAAACAAACAAACAAACCCGTTATCCCTGCCCGTTGAGAATGCATATTACTCTCCCATGTCTGTTTGATAAATATACATACCGTTTACTTATTATATTATCAAAATATTAACTTTATTTACATAAAGGGAAAGGACAAGCTACTCCTCCGAAAAAGCAAGCAAGCAAAAAAGAAAAAATACCGTGATATATAGTACCGTCACTGTCCAAAAAGTAGAAAATACTGCGATATTAATTTTAGGTCACATCGCCCACCCCTAGACTTCACCCAAGAGCTGGCCAGTGTACAGGCTGGACTCTCACCTCGGTGGACTTGAGGAGGTTATTGCGCTGGCTGGCCTCGGTCTTCAGCTGGGCACACTGTGGCTGCAGCTCCTGGACGCGCACGGTGATGTTCTCCAGCTGCTCCTGGATCTCCTTGAACTTCAGCTCAGCGTCAGCCACCTTGTTCTGCACGGCGCCGGGAAACAAAACCAGAGATTTATGGGAAATAACATACCACTCATATGTAATTACGAAGGGTTTTAGTGTACTGTGTATATTACTGTTCCTAATGTATAATCCTGTACCCTACATATCTCACATGACTGTGTGCAGTTATCCTTTCATATTATGGTGTGCAATAGCTCTCATACGTGTATGTTTTTCTCAAAATAACTCCTGTGCACGTGCTGTTATAAGACTGGAGGGAGAGAGCATGAACACCTCTTTCTATGAGTTGCAACTTGTCAGTGACTTACTCATTGTTCTCGTTGTGTTCTGTCAATGTATTAAATCTACTCTTCAATTATCTTTTGTCTTGTCGCCAATAGACTCAGAAATGTTCATTTTCAATTCAACAATTACCTTCCATTCTTCCACCTTCTCATCAAACTTCTTGGTAGCCTGCTGGTCTGACTCCAGCTTCTCCCGCAGGGGCAGCAAATCCTTCTCCATCTCAGTCACCTGGATCAGTTCAGTCACTGTCAGTGCGTTTAAAATCCTTATGTTTGCATTCAGTATAGCAAGACACTCTTCTACCTATATTAACTGTATCTGAGGGTTGCTGATCTCACCAGAACCCAGGCCATCTGCTTCTGCAACTCCTCCAGCTTGGTCTGCATGTCGTCCAGAGATGCCAGGCTCCTGTACCGGTCCTCCTTCTCCTCTTTCTTCACCTTCAGTTCCTTCAAGCACTGTAATACAGTTACAAAGGCTACAATTAACTGTGAATATCCTACAGGACCGGGGATGTAGAGAGGACATTCCCATACACAAAATAACAGACATGTTTTATTTGTTTAGAAAATGGAAAACACTGATACCGTTTGGTACAGATCCTTACTTCACCATGTTGTTCCAGTTTGTCATTAATCCCCTGTTTGGCGATTTTAATGTAAACAAAGTCATCTTTCATCTGCTCCAGCTGAGTGGCTTTCATAAAAAACTGTAAAGAGCAGAGAAATAACAGATTAAAAATTACAGCCGGCATTAAGAAAATTTAAATTTACCGATAGTCTACACCAATTTGTATGTTTTATGCTGATACACAACATAGACAACGAAGGAAAACTAAACATGTAACATGTATGGAATACAAAAATGGGAAAACACCTTGTACTTGTCCCCCTCTCCTTTTGAGTGCAAGAAGTGCTTGCTCATCTCTTGAGTGAGAATTGTCACAGGGTTGTTTACCTTAAAAATCAATAAATCAATAAATCAATACAATGACAAAAATATATATATATAAAAGTATACTTTTTCAGCACAAAACTAAGTACCTGAATATTGTAATTGTCCAGGATAAACTGAAGCTCTTCCTTTTTGGTTGAAACAATCTGACCTACAACAATGTTTAACAAATTTGAGAAATTCTGACACGGCACAAAGTGAGGAGACATTCAAATCCATCCCCTGTCCTTACCCGATTTGGATTTTAGTTTGTAGGTCCTCAAGCCCTCCCGTGTTATTCTCAGGTCTATAGTAATGGCCGTGCCGTAAACGTCTGGTTTGTAAGCATCCTTTCCTTTGTTACGTAGTGTTATGGAAACATCAGCTGAACTGAAAGAACACACAGCGGGCTCATTAGGGCAGGTGAAGCAAGCGCCAACAACCGGCTCAGTTTAGGCAAGTCAATTTAGGTAGAAAACACTACCTACAATGCAGGGCTCAATGCTAACTTTTGCCAAAATTGAAAATATGGTTGCCATTTTTAGTCAACTTATATTTTGAGTAATGAAGATACTATGCAGTTATAAGTCAGCTTAGTAATGAAAATGTGACATAAAAAAATGTTTAAAAGCTTTATTACAGTAACCGAACAAAATTATTTTAAGTTTGTGTTTTATCTGATACTTTACAGAATTAAAATCTTCAGAGGGGAAGAAACACAAGTCAAGATAGACAAGAGCTGTGATAACACTAACTCCTCTGGTCACACTTGGCCTGATCACACTTAGCCTGTGTCTCTCTCTCTTACGCCCATATGTAAATACTCACCACACAGAATTTACCATTGTTAACAATGTGGGGACAAACATGACTGTTAAGAATTTTTTATTGTCTAACTTATATATCTTTCCATTTAAAAGTAGCTCTCCACCAGATGAGGTCTGAGCCATGCTCATTATTAATGCCGGCTGTCCACAAAGATAAGAACTGGATATTGTATTGTAACGGCTATATGTTGACAAATTGACAAAGACTAAAACTAAAGACATTTCCTGAATGTTTTTATTTTAGTTCGTTTTGTAACACAATATTGTTTCAGTTATACCGCTTTCCACCAAAATTACCGGGTATATGCAGGTTTTTTTTCTTTGAAACACGAGTGAACCCGCTAAAAATAGCCAATTGACGCTGTTCCCGTTGCCAGGAGGCGAGTCTGCCTTTCGGTTTGTTTTTCCTGGTGTGTTACTTTCGACGTCATGAACACGCTGGAAAAGGGGCGTGGCTTGTCGGTCTGGGTGTCATGTTTCCAGTGTGATTGGAAAAAAAAAAGTCTATAATAATTAATTTAAATATTCTAAATAAATAGTCTCCAGGGCACTCGCAAGTGGAGAGAGAGCTGAATGAATTAGTCTGTCGGTCCGTCCGACCTCGTCTGGCGCATAGCCCCGCTTGTGCGGGCGCGGAGCTGTGCATTACGAGCTGTACATTACATTGTACATCAAGGCGCATCGGAAAGAGGCGTAAATAGCGTGTCGACCAGGGTGTCGTGTTTCCACCACTGCCGATCGGAGCTGGAGCAGATAAAGTCTTTTGACCTGGGTATAAATGCTGATTGTACCCTTTCCCACTGTAGCCAAAAGCAGTATGTTAGCGGGTTTTTTGTGCAGTGGAAAAGGGGTAAAGGTTTTCTATTTTTTATTTTTATTGTATACATGTATGGTGAAAAAAGAGAGCTACCCGAAGTCACCATACCCCAGTGTTTCCCACAGGTCTGAAATGTGCTTGTGGTAGTTAGACGACGGTTTTCCGAGCTTCCCATGAACGCATCACTTCCGACACGCATTACAGTTTTCCGCGACCGTGAATGCAGCGTCGCTTTCTGCTTTGGGGTGCTTTCAACCGGAGACTAGAGCCGTGTCCGTGTCTTATTTCTAAAGTAATACCAGATAACGAGTCCACTAGTTAATCAATCGCGCATGGCGTTGTTCTCTCGGACAGATAAAAAAAAAACTATTTATGCTAAAATGGGTCACCGCACAACCCCCGCAATCGGACGATTCACACAAATTGACGTGAAAAAAGTGACATTCGCCAAAAAGTGAGTTGTTTGCATCCCTGACTGTAATAACCTTGCTCTACTGCCGTCAACAGTGATTGATTCTTCGGCTGACAGCGCTGTCAGCAGCCCAGCAGGAGAGACGCTCCGTGGAGCGCTGGGATTTTATAACTGAACTATGAGCACGACGCACACTTTTAATTTCTCTGACTGTGTGGAAATCTGATGACGAAGAAAGGCATTAAAACACGAGTCTTACAGGTAAAACATGTGACTCATGTAGGCTGATATAGGAGTTTAGTGTGGCGCTGATTGAACAGCATTGAACAGCCAAATCCGATTCGACTGAAAATTTGGATACAGCCCTACTATATAACATACTAAGATCGGACGATAATCTCCAAAGTGTTACTGTAAATTAGCCAGTAAACGTTACCTCCTGTAGCTTGTCAGTGCACCAAATCAGATTGGCCTCCCAAGACTTGACAAATTTCCTTTTTCATTCAGGTTCATCTGGTTCTTTGTCAGTTGAATTTGCATATTATTTTGTGACAATGGCAGGTTAGTCGAGTTTTTCACCCCACAGTCAAACAACTTAATTTGTAGACAAAAATGCACAATGAACATCAGGGTTCATTCTGGCATTACAAAATGAAATTCAACAACTTTCAAGTACTTTTTAAGCACTATTTTTTCATTTTCAAGGACTTTTCAAGCACTTCAGCACTAAAGGGGCTATTTTAGAGAATGTGTTAATGTTTATCACATGGTGTGTGTGCACCGTCTTTACCATTCTCCATTCTTCACAAAACCCTTGAGGGACGAGCCTCTGCTTGTGGCTTGTGCGGTGCCACCAAGAGCCACTATCAGAGCTGTGAGAACAGCACTCTTTCCACCTGTCACAAGAAATAAGTGTAGAGAAAGATTTTCCCATCTGTAGACATTAAAGATAAAATTAATTGCACAAACATAAGTGGTTTTGCTTACTTCCATTGTTGCCAATAATGAAGTTGACATTGGAACCAAATTTAAAAGGGCCAAGGAGAGAGTGGCACATGAAATTCTTCAAGGTGATGCTCTCCACGATGCCCACATCACTCACCCCACCAGCGGCCTGCAGCTGTGACCAAACATTTCAGAATAAGAAACAAAATCAGTTTATTGGGCCAAATATAGAATATATGCAGATTTTTGCTCTGTGCATTAGATGAAGATAAACTACAAAAATGTTATGAATGGGGCCAAGGGATGGCAGGGATGCAAACATTGACTGGGCATATATGAATATAGGTGGATATTTCTTGATTTTAAGGATCGCTTCAAGACAGGTGGGGTACACAGCACCTGCCTCATAGTAGCATCTCTCTCTGGTCACATCTTCATTTACTCTTAATAAAAAGCAATAAACAAAAAAACAATGACCAGCTGACCAGAGAGAAAATGTGTATGACATCTACAGTGATGGGTGACCATTTTAAATGAAAGGGGCCCTATTATTCTATTTTCACTCTTCATATTTTATTCTGGGACTCCACTAGAGTAGCTTTGCACAATTCACAGTTAAAAAACAACAACATTATTTATCTTATATTGGCCTTTACACAGCCCCTCATTTCAGCCTCTGTCTGAAACATGCTATTTTAGCTCCCGTCTCTTTAAGGTGCCCATCCCTAAAAGCCCACTTTCTTCTGATTGGCCAACTTCGGGAAGCGTCACATTGCCCAGTGCTGTGTACAGTAATGGCAGCGCCCACACTGCCGGTATAAAAGTAAACCGGAGTTTAGGAATATATGTAAGGCATATAATAAGATGTAATTTCTCGTTCCTGATTGGAAACGGCAACTGTTCAAATGGAACCTTACATCAACATCCGCAGCAACAGAGATTACAGCGAGACCGGACGTCTCCGTTTGGTAAATATTACGCTCAATACCATCTTATTGTGTGACATAAAGGTGGTGTTATGGAATCCATAACATTGCTGGATTAAAAAAAAAAATCAGACAAAGGCAGCAGCTTCATTCACACATTCGCCTCATTTAGGGAGAAGTTTGGTAAGGAGTCTGTTCCCACATACAGATGGATAGGCTATGTAATGGATTAGAGTTGGTATGTTATGTCCCGTGTAGACACGATGATCGTTTGGACAATCTGTTGGAAACAGACGTACAATCGGCTCGCTCTCCGGGCTGCATCGTGTCGCACGTCTGCACAACTAACTCTAAAAGACACGTCTGGGTCTGAGTGGCATGAGTTACTCAGATGGGGTGGGGTGGGTCAAATTCTACTGAGATGGCGTGTGATGTCACACGGGGAGCCAAATCTGAATGGTGCGTTTGACATGTTTTTGGCAATAGGGAGCCCACAAAAAAAACTGACTGGGTTGTCGTATTTCAGTTTGTGTGTTAGTAGGTCCATCAGAGACCCAAATGGATGTGCCCAAGCACTGAAAAAGTGAGTTTTTTTTCATAATAGGGCCCCTATGAACATACAATTTCTTTCAGTGGTGTCATTTTGTGACTAAATCTAGACATTGTCATGCGTGTTGTGATAAACATTTCTGTACTATTAATGAAGACGAGCCCTGAAATGTTCCATGTTGTCGTCTGAGGTTTCTATGTTTATGTTTTGCCAAGTGCATGCTGTTTGTTTGTTTATATGTTTATTTGTCTCGCCCGTGGTGATTCTCCTCCTCTGATGATTAGTTTGTTTACAGATCAAAACACGGTCAGATCGAGCTCCGAAGAGGGGGATTGGTGGCGGCCTTGTGCAAAGAAAGCTGTGCTCTGGTCACCCCACAGGTCGTCCACGGGATTAGAGTTATTGCAGCAGCACTTGATGATTAAAGAATGAATAAAGAGCGGCATCGCGGGTCGAGAATTTGAACTCCACCTGCAGATCAACTCTTGTCCTAGATGCAACGGCACACAAAGCGTGGACTGCACTGGTGTAAAAATTTTTAGTACTGTACTGTTCTATGTTGTGACTAAACTACAAGACTGAAGACGTGTGTAAACATGGACATGGAACAGAACCCACCCACCCCTCGGGTCTATAAACAGCTGAGAATACCTCATTATGAGTTAGTGAAAAGCTCCCCTGACTGGGACCGACGATGGTCTCGTCGTCGTCGGCCTCCTCCTCCTCGTGCCCCCCGGTCTCCATGGTCCTGGTGCGTTTGTGAGGGGCTTCGTCCCTGGAGCTGATCCTCCTCTTCGCCATCGTGGGCTCTGGCGGAGAGACGAGACGCTCCGTTACATTAAGTTACGTTACAGTTACAGTTTCGGGCAGAACACGAAACGAAAATGAAACCAAAGACCGCGCCGGAGCGAGGACTTGCTTCTCACGGCACAGCGGCGATGACAAGGTAATAAGTTCGGTCAACGCGGATGTAGACGCATTAACCTCCGCGTGTCGAGTGTTGACAAGTTGCCTTTAAACCGGAGAAGTTAACCCGCTAGCGTCCTGTAGGCTATCGTCAAAGTAGCTAAGTTAGCTCCTAGCTAACTAACCAGCCGCGCACGCTTTTCGATGCGCTGCGCTGCGGTAAGTGGGGCGTCGGGCGCGGTCAGTACCTTTCAAAAGACGCTGCTTACTCCGCGGCTACAGGGTCCAACTCTGCTCCTGCGTCGCAAAGGGCTACTGTGCGCGCACTCAACTCCACGGGATTTCGCGGGCAGTAGGTTTAATACGGAGAGCCAGGAGGGCCAAACAGGTCTGGCGGACAACGGCGCTCTGGACCAATAGGAACCGGCTGCGGCTCGGGCCACGCC
>OMKR01016472.1:2789-13197 GCA_900302355.1 Cyttopsis rosea | reverse complement strand
ACTTTGGAGTGGCCTAGTCAAAGTCCTGACCTGAATCCTATTGAGATGCTGTGGCATGACCTTAAAAAGGCAGTTCATGCTGGAAAACCCTCCAATGTGGCTGAATTACAACAATTCTGCAAAGATGAGTGGGCCAAAATTCCTCCACAGCGCTGTAAAAGACTCATTGCAAGTTATCGCAAACGCTTGATTGCAGTTGTTGCTGCTAAGGGTGGCCCAACCAGTTATTAGGTTTAGGGGGCAATCACTTTTTCACACAGGGCCATGTAGGTTTGGATTTTTTTTCTCCTTTAATAATAAAAACCTTCATTTAAAAACTGCATTTTGTGTTTACTTGTGTTGTCTTTGACGAATATTTAAATTTGTTTGATGATCTGAAACATTTAAGTGTGACAAACATGCAAACAAATAAGAAATCAAGAAGGGGGCAAACACTTTTTCACACCACTGTATATTCCTAGTGTGCACACACTTACTTATAACATTGGCTTTACTGTATGTCCTCAGAACATTTTTGTTGTTGTTGAGGACCTATTCAGTCTCCAACCCACGGGGCCTGTTGCCATAGCGATACAGAAATTAAAGGGTTATGATCTTGCACATCTGAGGCCGATCTACTGTAATTGAAAAGAAACCCCTGCACCAGGGAGGGGGCATTTCACCCAAAAATGTGAAGCGTTTTGAAGGTTGAAGACAAACCTCCTGTGTAAGTGTGCAGAGGAAGCCGGGCGGAGGAGGAGGTGGGGCGAGGCGGAGGACCCCGTCACGCAGGAGAGACTCCAGGCCATCGAGAAGGAAGTGCAGGAGCAGGAGACCCTCATCAAGGGCTACAACCAGGTCTGTCTGAAGTAGAGCTGGGCCATGCTAACAAAATAAAATATCACGGTACTTTATCTGATGATCCCTCATGTCAGACTCGCTATGTTTGAGTCAGTTCCACAGTTCATCATCTTGTGCAGAAAGTTGTTTTGAATCCAGGCTTTAATTGTTTGGTGTCTACTTGTTTTTGTCTAGCCTGGGAACCAGACGAATCTGCGAGCTCATATTTTATATGCTCTCGCAGATACGTCTGGCCCCGCTCCTGTTCAGAACGATTCGAGTCATTGACAGCCGTTTATCTAATATGGGGTGGGTTTGATACGATGACTGAGTGCCGTTGTAAACAACCAAGATGTCTGCCGCTGGTCTATTGAATCCGCTGTTGTGACAGTATTAAACTAACTGGACGGTATATTTTCTCTAAAGTTCGGTATAAGTTTCTCAAAAAAATATGTTCTCTTTTCTCTTTACATTTTCCTGTCGCTTGATTGTAGGTCTATCCAATTGCATCCAGACACAGTTTGGTCTGTGCCCGTTGATAACACCCCTTGGAAATCGAAAATGAGTGCCAGTTTAAACGAAGTTGTGTTCCAGGAGAACGAGAAGCTGTACCAAGAGATGAAAGCCCAGCAGGCACGGAGTAAAGCCACAGTGGAGGCCATGTTAACAGAGAACCAGAGGCTGCTAAACGAGCTGGCTGGAGCCAAGTGGGTTCACACACACATTTTCTCTATGTTTACGCCCAAGGTTTACGTTTCAGTCCACACACCGCTTTGTCGTGTTTCCCAGGGAGCAATTAAGGAAGGCTTCAGGAGCAGTGGGAAATATTTGTCCCATGGATCATACTCGCCGCATCTCAGAGTTGTTGGCACAAATGGATGCAATGCAGGTGAGTGGTGCAGTTTGACTCCTTCCCAACGTGCGAGGCACTGATACTGCTCTGTCTCTCATTGGGTTTCAGTATAATCTGATACCAGGAGTCACAACAAACGGAGTTTCTGTATTTTTACACTCCAGACATCTCTAGTGAAGAACATTCCCCCAATACAATGTTTACTGTTCAGTGACGTTAATGGATCAGAGCACATGGAATCCATATTGATTGTGGAAAAAGTGGTATTGTTCCATGGTGAGTTCCACATATTGATCTTTGTTGTTTGTTTGCAGAGGAAAGAGGAGAAGCTGTTGGAGGAGGCCCGGAGGCTGAGGCAGGAGAACCAGGCCTTGGACGTGGACCTCCAGCTGCTGAAGAAAGAGAGAGACTTGGTCAAAGCTCAGCTCGCTGCCACCTCAGGTGAGTACTGGACGCTTGGGATGCAGCGGACACATTATGTCCCCTCACGAGGAAATATAAGCAATAAACTCCCTGCCAATCAAAGTTAGATTCACTGAGGTGTAAAATGAGGAATTGAGGAAGTTACAGCCTCTTCCTGTCAGCCCTCGGCACCAATCAGCAGTTGGGCACATGGCACCTGTCAGTTGGAACACGGAGACAGGCTGTGAGCCCTCATAGGTTTTCAATGGAGGACATTCCTCACTACTTTAATCCATATTTCAGTTTAAGTATCATCAGCGTCGGAAGAAGAAGTTCATGAACAGTTTGGTGTATGATGTGTCCAGTTGTTTTTTTGGCTGGTAATGTGCTTCAGCTAGAGGCTGCTAATTAAGCATTTTCAATGAGTGCTAACAAATGCAAGATATTTTGCATTTGCGTGGACAGAAATTATGTATCATTTATGTACAATATGTGCGTGCAAAATTGTGCGTGCTGTGGCAGGATAAGAATCTTGGGGCGTCTGGGAGGAAACATGCCTCTCTCTCTCTAGATTCCCATCTGCACAGCATTTGCCAAAATGTCGGCGCCGGTCACAGGCTTCCACAAAGTAATAGCAACCCGACCAGGACCGAACCGCTCAATTTGATGTATAGCGCGTCCCTGTGGCTCGAAAGCTCTGCGACTAGTAGCGTGGTGAAAATACCCTATAACGTTTAGCGAAGAATAATAAGATGTGTAATTTAATGTGTGCCTTCGGCCCACTCACTTAAAAATAAATACATGTAAAATAATAAGAACATTCAATTCAATACGTTCAATTAATTGGATATTAATACAAATGGGTTTAGAAACCCTTGAATTTAGTGCTCTGTGAATACGAAACAGTAACCAAGATAGCTTGCTGTGTCTGTTATAGACAGTTATATATTTTACGTATGTTGCTGACTGTTTCAGTAAACTTGGGTAATCCATAAAGATAAGACCACAACAAGACTGAGTCAAATTCTTTAATTGGTCAAGTTCAAGGAGGCACGTTTTTGTTCATCAAAGTCAGCCTTCAAACCAGACCCCATACAAGAACTTGTGTTTGGCTTAAAGGGCATTCATTAAAACAGACGTTTTTGCTTGAAATAATGAATATCCTCATATTCTAGATGTAGAATGTAAATTACAGTGACCTTACTCCAGACAATGTGCAATTTGTCCACTGATTTCCAGTTGATTCAACAGAAACATTCTTGTGATGTGGTGAGCTGCTGTCAAAGTTACAGACATACAATTTTGTGTGCGTGTGTCAGGTGACAGGAGCTTTGAGCTGCGCGTCCAGGAGGAGCGGCACCGGGAGGAGATGGCGATCCTGCAGAAGAAACTCCAGTGGTACGCAGAGAACCAGCAGCTGCTGGACCGAGACGCCACCAGGCTGCGGGTGGCCACGGCCGAGACAGAGCAACTCAAGGAGCAGGTGAGATAGACTGCGATTGATTCAACCCTCTCTGAGGCCTTTCCAGCCGCTTGACAATTCAACTTCTTAAATTCCTTCTCAAGTTCCTGGTTCTCAAATTGAGTTTTAGCCCGTTTATTAGTCAGCAGACACATTTTATATTACCTCTGAGCTCACGTTTTTAGATCTTTAATATTGTCTCCATTTTCGGCTTTCGGGAAAAAAACTAACGATATGGTGATTATGGTACCTTCAAATGATCTCCTGACAATTACAATTATACTGACAATTATATGCAGCCTTTTCAAATACAAAATATGGCAAAAATAAGCATCAGAAGAAAACAGACAACATCAGCATCAAGATATCATGAATAACAGCTGTAAGCGTTTCTGAACTTGCCTATGATTGAGTGAACATATGTTTCATCAATCACTCCGTAGACTCGGCCTGTGGGTAGTGGATGAATCGCAGCATCTGCCGCTGCAGAGACGCAGTGAAATTCTTAAAGGGCTTCCCGCTGGTGAGACCAGCTGCCACACCACAGCACATCAAGTCTCTCCGTGTATTAAAGGGATGGGAATTGGGCAGGATCTCACAATTCCGATACCAAGAGTCACGATTTGATTCAATATCGATACATTGAAATTTTATACATAATGAGAATTGCTACCAATTTGCCATCCGACGTGCATTACAAAAATGTTTCAACAAATGCTGTCTAACACAGAAATTATTACAATTTATTTGTGACTATTTAATTTGTGGGGGAAATGGTTGTATAACTTTCAACCCAAGTATCGATATTGGAATTTTCAAGTCGACTCAGAAGCTGAAACAAAATAATAGTTTTTTTGCCCAGCCCTATTGTAACTAGAGAGAGAGTTTAAGTTCTTATCATAGCTTGAAACACAAAAGGACCAACTCTGTTCAACTAAACACTGTACGGCTGACACTGTTTGCAGAACATGACAGTTTTTCTTCCTCTTAGTTGGAGAATCTCCAAATGGAAGTAAGAAAGAGAGGCGGCCAGCCACAGAGCAAGGCCAAGGAGAGGACCGGTGATGCCAAGAAGATCCAGGACCTGGAGCGTCAGGTACGACATCCCAGTAAAACTCAAACCAAGCACACACAATGAATGGCTTTGTTCATCACCAGCTTGTAAAATGGATTGCTGTGTACCAGGTGAAGGAGCTGGAAGACATACTGCGGCGTCGACACCCCAACTCCATTCCCGCTCTGATACACGCCGCAGCTGCCGCCCAGAGCTCCCCACCCAGCCATGTCACCGCCCTGCTGGAGCGCAAGGTGAAGCGTCTGGAGGCAGAGCTGGAGGGCCAGGCCGAGGAGGCGAAGCGCAACCTGCGGGCACTCGAGCAGCAGTTCCAGGGCGTCAAGGTACGACTCTATACCACAACCTGCACATCAAACCCTGCGTGTTTGCAGAGGGCGTTTTGAGTTGTTCATGAGTAATTTAGCAACAAACATGAAATCAGAAATATCAGGGTTTATAGTTGCTTTATAGACAAGTTACACTGGTCTGAAGAGGGAGCAATATGATGTAGCATTGATCCTTAAAATTCATAATGCAAAAATGCAACAGCACAAAGACGTTGGTTCAGTCAACAAGGGGCCTGCTGTACCATCCACTTGCAACACCCATCCCGAGCTCCATGAACAGCAGAACCCCACGCACTTAATTATATATTTGGACACTGACTTCTGTTTTTTGAATGAGGAAAATCCAAAATTTATTTCTTAAAACTCGACTACAGTCTGGTACGGCAAAGCTGATACAAAGGATATAGCTATTTGCTAATATGGCTAATACAATTCGAACAAAAGATTTCCAGAAAATAAACCCTTGGCTACTCTCACCTGCTCTCCTTTCTACATCACTATAAAACAATCAGTTATTCTTTGAGGCTGATGGTTACAACGATGAAGGAACATTTCTTTGAGTGTGACAATAAAACATGTAGATATTAAAATTAATTCTTGCTCATATTGTAGACATGTTCTCCCTGCACTCCTATTCAAATTCAACACATAGGAGGCTACAGGCCTTCTGTGATGCAAACCTACCTCACCCCTCTCCAAAAGAAAAACACTGCACATCATGAGCTAGAGATTCAATCAATAAGACTTGTGTGTTCTGTGTTGCAGCTCCGCTACAACCAGCACATCTCAGACCTGGAGCAGCAGCTGGCCCAGCAGCAACAGCAGGGGCATCCAGCAGGGTCTTCCTCCCTGTCTGAGCCGGGGGAGTCATGGGTGGAGGCGGCCGAGCTGGAGCGTGTGAAGGAGGCACACTGCAAGACGGAGGAAGCCCTCCGGGACCAGATTCACACTCTCCAGCAGCAGCTCGGCGATAAGGTTTGCACACGAGGCCGAAGCTCAGTATATTCAAGTATTTGTGTAATCAGTCCCTTTGGGATTTCACAGAGCTTTTTTTTGTTATTGTTGCAACCAAAAATGCTAGATTTTACAACCTTTTCGTTCTCAAAGCCTAACAATGAAGAAACATATGTAATCACTTCCTATGATAATATGCACACTGCATATCACAGAAACAATCATATTTTACTTTATTATTTTCTAAGCATAAAGAACTGTGGGCTTAAAGTTACAAAAAACCCAGCAGGAGCAGCAAACCGAGCCAGAGCGAGCCGCAGCGAGCCGCAGCCCTTCCCGCCACCAGCTCCAGACAGAGGCTGCGTTCGAGGCCCGCATCGAGCGGCTCTCCCACGAGCTGGCGACCAAGAGGCGCACCGCTCAGGAGCTGAGTCGCACCGTGGAGCGACTGCAGAGGGAGCGGAGGAACATGTCTCGAGACACAGCCCGTCCGGCCAACACCAGGTGTCGGCCCAACGCGCCTCTGACCGGTAATGGGCCGGAGGAGGCTTTTCCCACATCGCAGGACGACAAGCCGTACCAGCCCGACGCCTTTGCAGGAAGCCACATCACCGAGGTGCTGGAGGAGAACGAGGCTCTGCGGGGCCGACTGGAGCAACTGGAGTTGCAGCTGCAGGAGGAGCAGCAGCTGCAGAGGGAGCGGCAGCTGCAGAGGGAGCAGCAGCTGCAGAAGGAGCAGCAGCAGGAGGAGAGAGACCAGGAGAGGGAGGCACTGGAGGCCGCTGCCGCTCGAGCTCAGGACGAGTTGTCCAGGTAGGACAAACACATTCATCTCACCGTTTGACCATGAGTGTGACGTGCAGTCTATTTGACTACCAGCAAGCGCACTTATTGTCGGATGTTGTGGATAAAACAACATAATGAAATGTAAACACAAACTGAAAATGTATGGCTCTGACCATACAATACACAAAATGCTTTGTTATTTCATTGTAGGGATGGGCATGAGTACTCTTTTTGGATGTCAGTATTCGATTAAGGTATAAAGTACTCGCCTTTTAACTAAAGGGTGCACACAATTATGTTGGGGAAAAACGATTGCATTACTTTAAATAATATATAATCCAGTTAATTATTTTATTATTTTATTATAAATATAACATTTTCATTTCATTATTTAGTTTGTAAACAGCAACAACTTTTTTTTTTGCAAGTACTCTATAATAATTTAATGTGAGTACTCTAATATTGAAATTACTTAAAATGCCCATCCCTAGTTCTGTGTAGAATTACACAGAATAAACACTTGGTTCTTTAAGAGCTCTTCAAGAGAAGAGATGTATCAAGAGCTCTTGATAATGCTTAGAAATGTCTGCAGAAACACGGCACGCAAAGCAGTTTTAATTGTATGTTGGGCAAGATGAAGTATGGATTTCAGTGTTATTCATTTTTAGCAGATTCCATTTTTCAGAGAATTTGACATGCAAGGCAGGTTTATTTGTACAGCACGTGGGCAATTCAAAGTGCCTTACATAAGGCATAGAAATAAAAAGCTATAAACAGGCCTACACACTTAAACCCAACTAGAAACTCAGTAGGACTCTTCAGACAAAAGGTTAAAGTGAAATTTTAAAAAGGCTGATTCACTGAAAAGCAGTTGCAAATATAAATGTTTTGAGCCTGGATTTAAAAGTAGTAAGCGTTGTTGACATTCTGGAGGTTTGTTCCAACGATTTGTAGCCGAATAGTCCCAGATGACCTAAGAGGTCTGAATGGTTCATATTGGGAGATCAGTGATGTATTTGGTCCTAAACATTATACGCTGTGTTATTTCTTAATCATTTAGTGGTTTACCTTATTGCAAAACATTGCATTAGAAAAGTTTCATTCTTACAGGCGTTCCTCCATCCTTTTCCCCCTTCATCGTTCTCCCAGGCTGAAGCAGAGCTCTGCAGAGCAGATGTCCTCCCTGAGGCAGAACCACCTGAGGGAGCTGGACTATGCCCAGGAGCGCTCCTCCTGCAGAGAGGCTGAACTCACCCACAAGCTCAGTGCTCAGGAGGTGAACCAATCTATCTGGTGATGGTAACTAGGTTCAACCCCCCTGTGCCTGGTGCGTTGAACTCCATGTCTTTGTTTTACACCTGTAGGTCATGGTGCAGCATTTGCAAGAGCAGCTGATAGAGCTGCAGGGAGCCAAAGATGCTCTGGCACTGTCCACAATACGAGAAAATAGTCTGCAGAATCAGGTGGGTTTTATCTACACTACATGGACAACCCTCCTAATTAGTCAGCTATCCAATCTCCATTGACATGCATCAGACCTTATTGAATTTCAGCCTAGTACAGTAGATTGACTTACATATTGAAATGGAGTAAAAAATTCCATCTTGTTTTGATAACATGTATCTGTTATGGAAATGTTTTTTTAGATGGACAATATGGATATATATTTACATATTTGTTTCCAGCTGACCAAGCTGCAGGAAGAGCTGAGGCAGGCCAGAGAGGCTCACAGCCCGGAGCTCAAGCAACTCCGCAGCCTTGAGGCCAAGATCCACGACATGGAGCTCAGACACCAGCAGAGGGAGAGCAAGCTGCAGCAGGTACAACAGCAGTTCAGCCAAAGAGAAATGTTGTGTTTACTGCCAGTACAGTAACCTGTAGTGTTCTGTGTCCCCCCCGGGTATATAACAACACGCCGACCTATGTCCGACACCCTAAGGGCTGAGTTGGAGCGCATTAAACCTATGCTACATGAGAAGGCCACTCCCACCCCCCAATCTCCCCCAGAGAGGCAAGGGAGACAGAATGTCTGAGCGACAACATATCCACTTGGGCCAACAGCATGTTTATGGACCACAAGGGCAGTGCAATTTCCCTGGGGCATGGAAGCATTTGATGGCTCCAAATCTTGCCAGAAGAGCTGGGGGGAGTCACAACATCCCTGCATACTACGCTACAGGCTGCCCTAGCTAAGCCCCAGTTGTTGCCCCAGCGACCAACCCGTTCTTCCGTATTGCCCCGCAACTCCACCTGCCGCAGGACCCAATGTCTGACGATTCCAGGCAGCCGCTCTAGAATCCCACATGCAGAGCAGGCCAACTCGGCAGATAACCTTTCTCAGCGTATCTCTGGACTCTCGCACTGGCCTGCCCACTGACAGAGCAAGGCGAGAGAATCCTGCAACTGTTCCAACCGGGGCAAGAGTTACTGGCATGCTGGCAACTTCCTCAGAGATAATTCCTATTGGTCTGCTCCACCTACGTCTACTACAAGTGTGGTTCACCTCTGTGCGCAATACCATCAAGGTGCAAAGTAGTTGCCATAGACGTGTCACTGCAGGGTTAGGGAACAGTCTGGCATGTCCTGGAACTATTGTGCGCTCAGGCACTTGTTGCTCTTTATCAGGGTGAAACATGTGACACTATGTCTGGGACACATGTGCCCTGCCACGTTTTGCATCTACCAGGTCTGACAAACATTGTGGCAAAGTTCAAAGTGGTGGGTGGACCTCTTTGCCTCGGCACAGACCTCTTACTGTCACTTCAGCCAAGCTAGTGAGCGAGATTCACGCTCTTTCAGTCAGTCCATTCTGCCCTAATATATGTTTTCTGCCAAAGGTGTTCTCAGCTATGGTTCTGTGAATTCCTGAAGATTCCCTGTCACTCTGAATCTTGGTGAGAAGATTCCTGGAGGCCGGACATAAGTGGGTGTGTGGTTTTATACCTGGGGGGACATGCAACTTACGGTAGAACTATACCAGGCGCATTGACACACTGGGTTTTTTTTACCAGCTACGTGGTGCAGCGATTAAATCTTTTTTAACACCTAGTTTGATCATTTTTGTCTGAAATACCACCAATGCTTTTATTAGTTGTGTGAAAAATATAAAAATCTTTGATGTTTTGCTTATGTTGATGTTTATCTTGTTTAGACTGTCTCACATTATGTCCTATGATCTCTGCATACACTTTAAGTTCAACAAGGTCTTGTAGTTATCCAGTTAAAAAGGTATAAAAAAAAGTTAGAAAAAATAGTATAGTAGTCTGCCATAAATAACTTTAAATATAATTGAAATGTGAGCTACAACTGTAATTGTTGAAATTGGTCAGTGGGATGTGTTTGTACTGTATTGCGCCTGGTGTAGTTCTACCGTTACACGATCACTTAGGTGACTTGACATTACTCATTCACCAACTGTATACACATAGTTTGAGCCTTGGCTGCTTTATCTGACCCCCACCGACTCACAGGTGATTGGGCAGACACGGCAGGCGGCAGAAGCGGAGCAACAATCAGAGGTGGAGCGCTGGAAGCGTCTGGCCCAGGGGAAGAGCAAGGAGCTGGAGGCGTATAGTGTGGAGCTAGACTCCATTCTGGACCTCCTCCAAGAGCTGCGGAGACAAGGGGTGGTGTTCCCCCACCCAGCGCATTAACCTGGAAGATTAATGGGACATACATAGCCTGGCTGCTTGAACATTGCCTGACCTGGGAGGAGTTTGATTTCAGCTACT
>OMKR01016443.1:17776-42506 GCA_900302355.1 Cyttopsis rosea | reverse complement strand
TGTCATTGAATCATCTGTACCCGTTGGTTATAATGTGGAGGATGTCAGTCCCAAATGAATCTTTCTGTTGTATAAGGCTGTACATTTCATATTTGGACATGGCCTTTTATTTCTCAGGTCTTGTTAAATTTTTATTTTTATTCAATTTTTCATAATTATATATTTTTATTGTTTTTTAAACTGTTGGGTTTATTGTATATTTTTCCATATATTGCCATTTTCTTGTTTTTTCATAATTTTCATTGTATTGCTTTCTTGCGTTATTATTTTGCCTATTGTGTTGATGTGAGCTGCTGGGACATTTCCATTTCCCTTCGGGGATGAATAAAGTATTTATCGGCACACGTTCATGTACAGTACCACGATTCCCGTTATTATGTACATTTTTCTTTATTCTTTCAGCTCTGTAGGCTTGGCTGCTCTTTGGGGCCCGCTCACAGGTTTGCAGTTCAAACTCTGCCCCCCTCCCTTTCAGTACATCACAACAAGCTTGTGTGTATTTTTTTTTCCCCTTCCAGTATTTCAAACGGGCATGGTGGGCTACCCGGAGGCTCTGACCGATCCATCCTACCACTGTCAGATTCTGACCCTCACTTACCCTCTGGTGGGCAACTACGGTGTGCCTCAGGATGAAGACGGGGCGTTTGGACTCAGCAAGGTGAACCGTACAATCGTAATCGACTATAATCGATGAATGTTTTGTAGATGAACAGTTATTTCCTGAAACATCAACTGGTGCCAAGTGCGTGCTGTGTGTGGAAAATGGAACAAGATGATATTTTATTTTTTTTCGTGGCTGCTATGAGACCAAATGCACCCTTTCACAATACACTCAATAAAAATGCACAGAACAGAGGGCTGTGGACAATGGAAGAATTTTAGTTTTATTGAAATCACAGGGACATTTTTTACACCGTAAGAACATATACAGTAAATTAGGGCTCAATTTGAAATGGCTGTATCACACGTGATACAGTTTTGTGGTCAGTTCTAAAGATAGTGAGAATATCTGACCTAAATTATATTGTGTTATGTGTCCAAATAGTTTTTCCCATATCACAATATCTGATTATGAATTAAAAATCCCATGTTAAAGAAAGGTTAATCACAGTGAACTAGAGTGGATAGAATGGCAAAGTCTCTCAATAGACAAAAATGAAATTGCACATAACAATGACCAAATCTTAATTTCACAACGGTACCTTTTCAACACTTTCAACCGTAAAATGAGAGCTAATCCTGTTCCCAGCTTGATGTCTCCTCACATGTACTGTTGTTCTTTCCAGTGCTTTGAGTCTTCCAAGATACACACCTCGGCGCTGATTGTGGGGCAGCTGTGCGAGAGCCCCAGTCACTGGAACTCCGCCATGCCTCTGGGCCGGTGGCTCAAAGAACAGGGCATCCCGGGACTGGAAGGTCAGGGCACTTGTTTCTATCATCATTTAAACCGTCAAATTATTTAGTTTGATCTATGCGATTATTTTTACACGTCAATGGACATCTTGAAGTTGCTTAAAATGTTCACCCCACAGTCGAAAGCATAATCTTTCATTCTATCTCAAATCGTACGGTGGCGACTGTGGAATTTATGCATCTCGGCACAAGGATAGAAAAGCATTTAAATAACCAAAACGTATGCTGGAGGTTTTGGAAAAGATATAGTTTGTCAATTTACTTATGAACCCCCCCTTTTTTTTCCTTCACCCTCTTCAGGTGTTGACACCCGTCGTCTGACCAAGAAGATCCGCGAGAAGGGCACCATGCTCGGCAAGCTCGTGGTGGACGGCACTCCTGAATCCAGTGTCTCCTTTGACAACCCCGACCAGAGAAACCTTGTCCAAGAAGTGTCCACGAAGGTAAATGCCATCGTGAAGAGCCCTTAAAATGAAATTGCCTGACTACTAAAACTACCTGTAGTAGTCGGTTGTTGTAATTTTCCCATTCTTTTCAGCCAAAACAAGTACAATCGGTAAAGCCCTTTTCTGAAACTGAATAAGCAAACTAAAAGACGGCAAAAGCAAATTCTACAGTAGCTATGACAAATTTTCTGCTCCAGTATTGGACTTGAAGAGGTTGCTCAAACTCATGTTGTCTCTGTCCCCGTTTGACCTTAAAAGTGTAGGTCGCTGTTTCGAGGATGCGGGAAATCAAGTGAAATCTCAGTGAAGGGCATCACAAAGAAAATAATCGTATCTGAATTGGAGCACATTAAATTTCTTGTCGAGTTTTTTTTCCTCTGTCTAATCTATCGAATCGACACCATCTCTCTACCCGACGGTCACCCAGGAGCCCAGAGTGTTTAACCCCGACGGGAGTCTCCGGATCACGGCGGTGGACTGCGGCATTAAGTACAACCAGATCCGCTGCCTGGCAAGCAGAGGGGCTCGCGTCACAGTTGTGCCCTGGGACCACCCTCTGGACAGCACAGGTCAGGCGCACAGGCTGCTAGAGGAGTACTGAAGATTGAATATCTGTCTGTGTCCATGTGTCTCTCTATACTATATATCTCTAACTGATTAATGTATGTGTGTATCTGTCTCTGTCTTTATGTTATCAATCTCCTCTCATAATCGATCTTGCCTCTTTCTGTTTCCATCTCTGTCTCTAAAGCCCCTTTCTCATATGGAATCCATAACATTGCTGGATAAAAAATATCCGGCAAAGGCAGTAGGTAGTCATTCACACATTAGACTCCTTTTATGGAGAAGTCGTGTATGGAGTCTGTTCCCACATTAGATGACTGTTACGGATACGCTACGTAATGGGTTAGGGTTAGTACGTTATATCCAGTGTAGACGCGATCGTTACGGATACAATTCGTAATGCTTGCGCGAGAGGCACGTGAGACTAGGCAACCAGATATAATTTTACCCTCTGCTCGAATAGAAAGCAGTTCCCTTATTTTGGAGTCGGCCCAATTCCCAGACATTTTTGTGGGTTATATTCAGGTGTTTTGATTTTGCTTTCCAAGTCATCCGTGTCTAAATTGAACGCCGAGCTCACAGGTCCGGGATTGAAAGCTATATACAGCAGCTACGTATGAAGTGACGTAGCATCTAGAGCTGTGACGGTATAAATTTTTTCTTATTGTGATAAAATAAATGAATAATAAAATAAATAATATATATTATATACATTTAAATCATATTATAATCATCATTGCCATCTGATAGTCAGAAAAGTTCTGCGATCTGCGATTATATGCAGGACGTTTGGAGCGGACCGAGGGACTCCCTTCTACCATGTCAGACCAGACGTCACTGAAAATTGCAGATTCTTTCTTTCATCGCTCTCCTTTTGCGGGGATGGAGGCCGCGTCGGGCTTGGGTTAGAAAGAGTTTAAGTTGGTGTTTGAGGAAGACCCGCCGCCTCAGCTCCGGGGGGGCCTCATCCCCACTGCACGTTGGGTTTTTCAATGGCCGATGCCGATATTTAGAGAGCTGGGCGGCCTATGGTCGATATATAATTCCGATATCATGTTGTTGATGTTTTTTTTGCATCTGATAAAATACAATTTAAAATAACAAATGAGACACAAAATTGTTGAACTTAAATGAACATTTATTTCACATTTGAACACAGAAAAATATTTGAAAATAAAAAATGTCTCTGTTTGCTTGTAGATCTGCACTCTACTGTACTCTGCAGACATTTGTGTATTTAGTGACTTGGATTAAAACTAGGGAAGGGCATTTTAAGTCATTTCTATATTCGAGTAATCACATTAAATTATTATAGAGTACTCGAGTACTTGCAAAAAAAACTAACGTAAGAATAGGGTCTGAAATGAACACAAGTGAAAATGCAAATTGAAAGCTTCCAAATGTTGTTGCCAGGTGATTGGCGTGAACAATACCTGGTTCACCCCACACCCGCAGCCACTCCCCCAGTCACTCCCCCACAGCCACTCCCCCAGCCACACCCACACTGGACCATCTCTGAGTGGCTATATGTACATATATAACCGTATATGAAAATAAGATGAAGTTCTTATTGTCACATGATAATAAAATGCAGGCATAAGTGTACAAAAAATAGTAAAAAAATAAAATAAAAAAAGTAAGGCAGTAAAATAATACTGAAATAATGATGTAGAATTAAAGTGACTAGTGACGATAATGTAAAGCAGTGGTTTCCAACTGGTCATGTTAACATCATAACGGCATAACTGGGGTTACACACGTAATGATAATCTCACAGTATTGACAATAATCAACCTAATACTCAATGGTCAGTACACCAACAGTGTACAACATAGTAATAATAACAGTACTCAGCCCAATACTCAATGCAAAGCTCAATCCTCAAGGTAATACTAATACTCAAGGTAATCGGAATACAGTGCTCAGCCTGTACATTATAATATTGCCCATATTCATACAATTCTACCATACGGTGTTCAGAAAATAGAATAGATGATACATGACAATGATAATAACCTGGAGTGAATCTACAAACGGACAGTCTTGTTCCGAGCTGCTGTAGAGTTTGGTGGGGGGGCATGTGACGTCTCGTGTCGTTGTTGCTGTTGTTTGGGAGGTGGGCGCCGGCCGATACTCCGGAACAGCCAATGAAACCAAACATGCAAATCGGGACATGCAAAACCCCTCACCGCTCACAAACGGACCGAAGGAAGCTTAGTTTGTGGACAAATTATAAACATTTTGTGAACCTAAAACTGTTGTTTGTTATATTAAGTAGGTTCTTTACAACTTTTACTTTCATAATATGGAAAAAATCCCAGCGCAAATCAAATTTCGCCGAGATGTGACCCGAATCACCAGCCGCGGTCACATATATCCCGGGACTCCGGCTCACCCGTTCAGGCTTTGTTGGTGAGACGCCGTGGTCCTGTGCGCTACAAAGCGCTGTAGCCGCTTTACTTCCTGTTATGATCACATATTCCACATTTTAATCCCGGCTCACGCACAGGACCACGTTGTCTCGCGAACAATCGTGAGCGCAGGAATCGGC
The DNA here is from genome assembly GCA_900302355.1 of Cyttopsis rosea. Classification (NCBI taxonomy): domain Eukaryota; kingdom Metazoa; phylum Chordata; class Actinopteri; order Zeiformes; family Parazenidae; genus Cyttopsis; species Cyttopsis rosea. The sequence goes on along the minus strand of OMKR01016443.1, from coordinate 37,532 downwards.
CAAGGCTGATTATCTCAAAATGCCAGATATCGGCCCGATTAATGGGCCGACCACCAGTTTATTCTTGTTTGTTATTGAGTGGTTTATTTTTGTAGTCCGGACAGAGGTTTCCACATCTCATGCACCACACGCACCACAGCATACATACATAAATGTAGGTAAATGTAGGTATATCTTAGCAAATAATTATGCAATTTTTAAAAATCCGTTGGAATATCTTAGTTTAATGTAGATGCATTGGAATATGTAATTGGATCGTTATAACACGCATTCACATTCCAACTCCAACTCCAATGTTCTATGGACATCGTGAATAGTGATTTTTCTGAAATGCGTGTTATGACAATCCAATTATATATTCCTTTGCATCTACATTCAACTAAGATACTCCAACGGATTATTTCCGAAGATATATTACATTACATTTTCCCGGAAATTATACTAGGTCGCGAGTGGAGATTTACTGAACGACTTTTACGGAACATCGACAATGGCTCGTGTTCCCACATTACGCCAATATGGAACATTGCCAGTGGATTTACGGCTTTCAGTGTAAATGGGAAAGGGGCTTATCTCTGTCTGTCTATCGCTCTGTGTAACTATCTCTCTCTGTCTAGCTAACTGTCTGTCCGTCCATCTGTCTATCCCTCTGTCTGACTTTCTATCTAGCTAACACTCTGTCTCTTATCTGTTTTATGGCTGTATCTGTGTCTCCCTCTGTTACTTATCTATCTCACGATCTCCATCTCTACCTATATAACCGTTCATCTCCATCTGTCTGTTTGTATCTATTTCTCTACCCAGGCCTATATCTATATGCCTGCACTGAATTATTATTTTTGTATTATTATTGAATTTCAGATTTTGATGGCCTTTTCATCAGTAATGGCCCCGGCGACCCCCAGTTCTGCCAGGCCACCATAGAGAACGTGGGGAAGGTGGTGTGTGTGGAGCGGCCCAAGCCGGTGTTCGGCATCTGCCTGGGTCACCAGCTCCTCTCCTTGGTCATCGGTGCCAAGACCTACAAGATGAAGTTCGTAACCAACTCGCCCAGCACACACCATGCTGAGCCCATAATCTCACTAGTCAAGCATCTAGTTTCTGCCCTGGTTGAGTTGTACAGATTAAGTCCTATCTCCTGAACTTGTAAACATGTATTTTCGGATGAGTTTGAGACTGATTTTAACATCTCGGTGATGCCATTTGGTAGATGTTCTACCACAAATTTAGAGAAAGATCACAAAACCCTTTGACCCCTCTCACTCTCTTACACAGTCTCTTTTGGTGCGTTGCGGTGTGAAATGTGAATTTTTGCTGCTCTCAGCAGTCTGGGATCTCCTTTTTCTTTTCTTTTTTTTCCCAAGCTGCGAGAAGCTTGGAGTTGTGGGACCGGCCGGGTTTGTTATGATAACAAGACGCGCAGAGCCATTTTCCAGGAGAACCCAGGCTTTGTTTCTGTATTTGAGAGTCCAGGGATCGGTGTGAAAGTCTGGTTGGGATGGGAGAATTCCTTTGAGCCCGTCGGAATGTTCCAAGGCCACATGCATGGCTGCAGTCGGTCAGCAGGTACAGGTTCACGAGGGTACAGACAGGACCGGTCACAGAGTTTAGTTGTGAGAAAAGTCTTTCCCGGGAGCTCCAGGGCCGCACTGAATCACGCCAGATGCGTCTTTCTACCGAAGAACCAAACGTTCGATCAATTGTCAGGGAAGATAAGAAATCTAAAGGGCTTAAAGTTCTGTGGATTTCTAGTCTACGGCTGTTTTTAGATTTAACAAATATTCTTTGCGGAATGTAGTTTTTGTAAAGCGAGATCTCTTTTTTACTTTTTACCTGATGCATAAAATGAAATCTATTCTGATCCATGACCACTGCAATGATGCACAATTATGCTGGCGAATAAAACATACGTTGTTCCATATATTTATTACATCACATTTTCTTTTCTTCTCCCAGGTACGGTAACCGAGGCCACAACCAGCCGTGCATCCACAAGGGCACTGACCGATGCTTCATCACAAGTCAGAACCACGGCTTCGCCGTCGACCCCAACACCCTCCCCCCGGACTGGGACGTTCTCTTCACCAACGCCAACGACCAGACCAGCGAGGGCATTGTGCACAACTCACAGCCCCTGTTCAGGTATCAGGGCAGACACACACACAGCTTCAGCGCTGTTCACCCACACCAGCAATTGAAGTAGTTGACAGAATTGCCATCAACAGCAATCCCAACACCACTTTTCAGATTTACATGACATTATGTCATTTACCAGACGCTTTTGTCCAAAGCGACTTACAATAAGTAAAATTAAGGGGATTTTTAACACAGGGTTAGGGTTACACAGATTTACACAGGCAACACAGATTTCATAGGGCCTTACATTAAGTCAGTGCTAAAAGCTGACTGGAGATTTGAAAATATGACTATGTAATGTGTTATAAATAAGTAATTTTTTTTTTTTTAAACAACAACTGTAGCAGTCGACTATAGTCTTACAAAGAATCTGACAATGTACAGTCTTGGAATGCTCTATTTTTAACAACAACAAAGTAAATTATAATAAATAATATCCAAGTTTATGCACTCTACAAAAACCTTAAAAAAAAAAAAAAAGTCCTGATTGGCTGCTGATTCTTACAGCCTTGGAATGCTAGGCACATTTCAACAAAATAAATTAAAATAAATAAAATCAAAGTTTTCACTCTACAAAAAACTTGTATTCAAGTCCGGATTGGCTGTACTAGATCAACCAAGAGATCCAAATGGATCACTTTAAGATCCTGGCAAAATCGGCACTTGGTGCATTCCATTTGCTTATAATTGTGTCCTCTCCTTTATGAGCACTGGAGTCAAAAAGTCTGGGTATGTGAAAGCAAGCAAAGTAGTATTACTACCATGTTGTATTAAACTATCCAGTCTCTTTTCAGATTGGTGCTCATGAAGGAGAGGACATAAGCTAATGAAATGGGGCCCTTACTTTTGGTGGCCCAGACGTGGAGAGGTGCATGTTAGATCATTACACGCCATCCTCCTGGAGCGTTCCAGGAGGATGGCTTCCAGGGCTTTCTGGTAGTCCATCTCAGCCACGGAGGGTCCATTTATTTTGATCCGCATACAGATTGTGAGGCTTCTCCCCTGCAGCCTGTTTCTGAGGTCTGTCTTGATCTAAGAATAATCACATAAGTACAGCCATTGCCAATTAGAATTGACCAACAAAAATGTAACTTGGTAGAGTGCCTACCTAAACTACTGGGTTGGTTTACTGGCATGGTTTACCCTGTTCATGTCAGAAGTCTCTTTCGCAGTTCATACTTGACACTGGAATTGTCAATGCGAAGGCGAGAGCTGAGCCAGATTTGGATAGAGAAGCTTCAGTTCATCAAAGTCAGAGGCCAGCTGCTTATCACCTCCAACTGTGACTTCTCCTAGTAGGATGAAGCAAATATTTTAAAGAGCAGGATATTTCATTAAAAAATAATTAATTTTTATGACACTTTTACTATTAAAAGCAGGTAACGGCTCATTTGCTCAGGCCATGATGACTTGAAACAATTGACATTTCAATACCCGATGCAAGAACGTTCCAAAAAGGGGCTTTGTCAATATCTCCATCCCCCTCGTGGTGGCATCTCCTTCTTTCCTCCTCTGCCTGTATGTTCAGAATTTTCACCCGATCTCCCAACTCGCTGAGGAATGACCCTGGTGGCTGCTCATCCCTTGCCTCCTTGATTTGTAGAAGGCACCTAAAATATTAAATTTTCCATAGACAAATTGGTGTTTAGCTAGTCATTCAAAGTCAACTTTCATGTTCCTTAAAAGCCAAAAAATTGACATTTTCCTTTTGGAATAGCTTTGAAAGCCACGTCAGGTGGGGGAGGATGTCTGCCTGGAGGTGGATGGCAGCAGGGTCCTTCTTCTCTGCCTCTTAGGCAAGAGCTGCCAGTACAGCCGCCAGATTCCTCCGAAGAATTGAAATGGGCTGTGTCCTTCACCTCCTAATGAACAAACAACACATAGGGAGATTATAAATCTAAGAAAGTGGAGTGGAAGATTATCTCTAAAACATTGTTGAAAAATGATTAGATTGCTTAGTTTCAGGTTGGTGATGGCCTCTGTGATGGTGTCAGCCCTCCCATCACTTACTGGCATCATGTCAAGGAACTGACAGAAAGGTTGTCCTTCTCTGTCCAGGTACCTAAAACATTCAAAACATTTAATATATATCCCTGGCCAGGATCTCCAACATCTCATCTATGATTCTATGGGACCTATAATTGGCCCTCTTGTCAATCTGTCGATCTGATAAGGTGCAAGGTGGAGCCGACAATTGGGTGCTTTTTTTGGGTCGGGCTCACAATGTGTATATTCGTGTGCAACGAATAATCAAAGCCTCTCCTCGTGTGTATGTGTGTGTAGCCGGCCCTGCCCTTCACACTCTGAGAGAGGAGAGATCTCTCCTGAGTCGCTACTCTGAATAAAATAAAATACATAAATAAAAAGAAAACGCTGATGCTTAGGCCCGGCAGGGGTCAACTTATACACTGGGGGAAATCCTGCCATGAAAACCATGTTTCAGAACCTTTTGAGGATACCTTTGTATATGCTGTGTGAATAAGCGGGTCAGATATATTTAAACTTCACAATAGTATTGCTCAAAATGTATAAGTTCGCAAAACTTGTATGATAATACTCAACTGAGTAAAAATTTAAATGATCAAAATAAAGCACAAGCATAGTTTTTGGTATTAGTATTTAGCTTTTGGACCCCACTATATTTTACCAGTATGGAGGTCTGACCGTGTGGTTCACTGTTATGATGCAGTTGGGGCTGGGTGGGAAAAATGTCCCTGACTGAAAATTTATAAATTTTTCATTTTCAGTGTTTTTTTGTAAGTTACAAACTTACAAATATCCCAGGCTTGGCACCAAATGTTCAGAAATTTGTACATTAACGGCGTAATTATTGACACATTAATTGTTATAGGGAAAAAAGGGTTTTATAATACAAAGCATTTCTCCCTCTTAGGTCTCTGTACATACTGACAGTCAGTACAGTCTGTATCAAATCGGATATGCATTTTTACTGATTTGCGTTATTTCTTTGTTTTGCATTGGATATTTGTTTGATTGTTTCAGTTAGACATTCCTGGCACTTGTTGCATTGTTCAAAAACATTTTTTCTTTTTTCTTCTTTTTTTTTTACCTCCCGCCCCCCCTCACCACCACCACACGCACAGCGTGCAGTTCCACCCAGAGCACATGGCCGGTCCCACTGATCTGGTCAGCCTCTTTGATGTCTTCATTGACACCATCAGACAGCACAAGGAGGGCGACACCGGCCAATCTGGTAAAGGCACATTGCGCCCGGACCGGATTATGTTTGAATTTCCCTGATTTTAAAGCTGGGTGGTTGAACTTTGTATGTTGGCTGTCGCACATGTCATGAGACACAACTGTTTATTTAATACTATAATTCCCATATGAATTGCATTGTGTTCTTAACTTGTTCCATCATTGAAGTGCAGGACCAATAACTTCTGTTCTTGAAAGCTTGTTCTATCCCCATTTGGCTTTTACTGGTGTTGGCTTTAAGAGTTTAATTTCACATTCAGAGACACATACAGAGATTTTTTTCAATGCAAATATCCATGTGACTCCAGGAATCATTTAATCCTATTTCAGTGAAGGAGCGCCTTATCACACACCTAACTTACCACGGTGCTCCCATGCCCAAGGACTTTGTCCGGCCCAGGAAGGTCCTCATCCTCGGCTCTGGAGGGCTTTCCATTGGTCAGGCCGGAGAATTTGATTACTCCGGGTCCCAGGTATGTCTATAGAGACTGTTGGCAGCAATAACAGGTTTTCTTTTTAGTTTAGGTAAGGTTGAATGATTTGGAGGAAAAAATGGAATTGAATATTTTCTGGCCCAGATTATTAAGATATTTATTTATAATTCAGATATAAATATACTTTGAATAGTCTGTCTGTCTGCCTGTCTCCCACCCACAAACTTTCCAGGTATTTATAAAACAAAATTTCACATACCGAATTTGGCGTTCCTACTGTATAGGTATGTTTTATGCTGATGTGTAATGTTATTTATATATTTTTTTATTTTACCTCCAGGCTATTAAAGCTTTGAAAGAGGAGAACATCCAGACTGTCTTGATCAACCCCAACATCGCCACCGTGCAGACCTCCAAGGGACTGGCCGACAAGGTCTACTTCTTGCCCATCACAGCAGAATACGTCACTCAGGTGAGGATGGGCTCCGATCGACTGTAATTGGCAACTGTAGAGTTTGTTTAGTCCCCGATAAGACTATAGTACTGTTTTGCACTGGAAATGGAAACATAGGTATGTTATTCATCCCTGGAGGGATATCCGAAGTATAGGAACAATCAGCATTCATCATCTGGTTTACCTGAAGCACACACAAAATGGAGTGACTCTGCTGAGTGACTCTGAATGTTTCCTGAATTCCACATTGGTTTTTTTCATAGGCTGTTTTTATTCAAGAACAAAAGAACACTTTAATGACAAATTTGTGAATTTGTTTGTTTTCTGGGAAAAGTGAATTTCAAAAGGAAACTCCAAGGTGGCAGGGTAACGGGTAAAGTCTCTAAACTCCCTCTCCACGACAGGTGATAAAGAACGAGCGTCCAGACGGTGTGCTGCTAACGTTTGGTGGCCAGACGGCGCTCAACTGCGGTGTGGAGCTGACCAAGCTGGGTGTCTTGGACAAATACAAGGTGCAGGTCCTGGGTACTCCGGTGGCCTCTATCGAGATGACTGAGGACAGGAAGATCTTTGTGGAGAAGATGGAGGAGATCAACGAGCACGTGGCCCCCAGCGAGGCTGCGATATCTGTGGAGCAGGTAAGGGAATTAAAAAAAAACCTATTTCTTATGGTTTTATTGGTATGGCTGTAAAGCTAGGGCCACATTATGTGATTTTCAAGGCAGATTTGGCAACGATTTGAGATCGGGGTAGTCCAGGGTAGTTGTGCTGTAGAATCATAGCTGTCGTGAGTGTGACTCAAATCTGTCTCAATACGATCCCGGGCCAGGTCACAATTCAATCGAACATGTTTGATTTTATCGGGGCTAGTCCTTCCAAATCCTTTGCCGTGTGTGCCTCAAATCGGAAATTTTCAACAGCCAATGAGATTGTGCGCCTGCACGACGGCTAAGCCAAAGAAAACGGTAAACGTGCAAGTGTTGACTTCTGAAATGCAGGAGTACTTGTGGAATTGTGGATCATGAGTGTCTAATTAGTGTATGCCAGCGCTGCGAGTTCGCTGCACAAAAAAACCATAGTAGCGAGCTTGATGGCGTCCATGTTTCTTTTTGCCTCTTGCGGGAAGGTACATTCTTGTGAGTGCTGAAGTACCACAAAACTCAGTTTGTCTATTCTCCGTCTTTAGATTTGTGCTCCTCAAAGACAGCAGTTATTAAGTGTGTACGCAGATGTCAGTTGTTAAATGTGCCCTGCTCAATCTTTTCATTGTCGTTCACGAATATAAAATTACCCAGCTTTAGGCAGGAGTTCTCAACCTTTGTTGATGTCCCAAAATGATTGTGACAACAGCAATTGGAGTGTGACAGATTTTCTACTTTCTTTTCTTTTATTATTGTTTTTGAGCCAGCAACACTTATTGTATGTGTTACAATTCACATTTAGGCGAAAGCAACAAATTGAGGCTAAATTAGAATCTTTCTTACTGTACTTATGAAACTGCATTACTGGTCAAAGAGGGGATATTCCACATTGCGTATTAGGTAACTTTCACATGAATTGGAGCATTTGATAGGCTAGTTTTATTATGTCATTTGAAGCAGTGTAATATTTACAGAATACTTTTCCCACCTCATATGCACACAAATAAAAGTATTGTTTGGTTTAATGATTATGTAAGCAAATTTTCCAGTTTTTCAACATATGCTTAGTAAATGCTTTGCTTCTGTGGGAATCTTTAATATTCAGTATTCACAAGTATTTAATATTCTTGAAAAAAAAATTTGCACAAAGACTTTATTTATTATTAAAGAATTAATTTTATTCCTTTTCCAGGCAGTAGCTGCGGCAGAGCGCCTGGGCTACCCGGTCTTGGTGCGCTCGGCGTTCGCGCTGGGTGGCCTGGGCTCAGGCTTCGCCAATAACCGCGAGGAACTGACGGTGCTGGTCACCTCGGCCTTCGCCCACACCTCACAAGTCCTGGTGGACAAGTCACTGAAGGGCTGGAAGGAGATCGAGTACGAGGTGGTGCGGGACGCGTACGACAACTGCATCACGGTGAGTGAGCTGAGAGAGATGGAATCTTAATGCTGGGCGGTTTCCTGCTGCAATTAAAAAAAAAAAAAAAAAAACATATACACTCTCAAAATAAGATGGATAGATACATTCATCCCCAAAGGGATATTGCATTTGTCACAGCAGCTGACATCAAAACTGGAGGCAAACTAATAATAAAGCAATACAATAAAAATTTAAATATAAAAAAGAAAATGGCAAACTATTAACTGTACACAATACGATATGGCAATGTACACTAACCCTAATGATAAACAACAGATATAACCTTAAAAGTGTCAGTGTCATGTACCTGGTGGGAGGGATTGTCCATGATGGCCAATAGTTTGGTCCTAATGAAATATGTTGTGAAACAACTTTATTAAAAGTCTACTGTTCTCTTTGAAAAGGGACTTATTTCACTGAAAGAAATATTCACTTTGAAGTAAAACAGCCTCAGACATTTTCTCAAAGCTAGCTGAATAATCTTACGTAGTTCTAAGACAGTTAATTGATTTTCTGGTTTGTGCATTTCTCTTTTAAATATAATGTTTACAATGTATGAACCAAAGCGTAACTTGATGGAATAGTTTGTAGCAAACCCATAAGATTAAAGCAAGGTAATTGCTATATATTTTAAAGAAAAAATGTTGGTTCACTGAATCTCAAGGTAAAATGGAGGAAACTCAAACCAACCTTGACTAAGCACAGCTATGTCGTGTTAGGTGTGCAACATGGAGAACATCGATCCTCTGGGAATCCACACAGGGGAGTCCATCGTCGTGGCTCCCAGCCAGACGCTCAACGACTACGAGTACAACATGCTAAGGAACACGGCCATCAAGGTCATCCGGCACCTCGGCATCGTGGGAGAGTGCAACATCCAGTACGCACTCAACCCTGAGTCGGAGCAGGTAGAGATATTAAATACACACTACATCTTTAAATGAAAGTAAAATTTGAACTCATTATAACAATGAAAGTCATTTAAACAAGTCACTGCTGCCATGAAACATGCATATCTCCACTAGAAAACAACTCAAGCTCATATTGGTGGTAATTATGGTGTTTTTAGCGAATTTGACTTTCAGTTGTTGAGATGATTTGAGGCAGAAGTTTATCTCGTAAAAACAAATTACAAAAACAAGATGACTTTGAAGCATCTTGTCAAAACAGCGTAAGCCATTTGGGGCTTAAAAAAATTCACCTCACCCTTCAGGGCTTTGATAAAAAATGTTTGTGCCAGTACAAGTGGAGATTTTTTCATAGAAGAGAAACAGTGATAAATTTTTGCAAATTTTAAGATCTTGAAAGCTCTGATGTATCCAATTTAAATGTGAAACTAAAAGATCCTCTGCTTTTAATAATGGGATTTATATGGCATTCAAATTTCTTTGTGTGTTTTACACACACACAGTCAATGTTGGCTCTGTTTTGTTTTTGTTTTTTTTCCTGCAGTATTACATTATCGAGGTGAATGCCCGTCTCTCTCGGAGCTCTGCATTGGCCAGTAAAGCCACAGGTTACCCTCTTGCTTATGTGGCTGCTAAACTTGGCCTGGGGATTCCCTTGCCTCTCCTCAAGTAAGTCTAAACATTTTTCTCTACCAAACAGACACCACCATTTATTTTTATTTTGATCTGAGGTGGGAAACAAAATTAACTGCGTGCACTAATAGTTTCATCCACTTGGCTTAAGTAAGCCTTAACGACTTGTTCAATAAAAAAATGCATTGTGTTTGTTTTAGGAACTCAGTGACCAACTCAACCACGGCAAACTTTGAGCCTAGTCTGGACTACTGCGTGGTTAAGGTGCCCCGCTGGGACCTCAGCAAGTTCCTCAGGGTCTCCACCAAGATAGGCAGCTCCATGAAGAGCGTTGGTAAGGGCATCCCATGGGGAATGTTTAGAATGTTTAAGATTGTTTGATTTATATGAATAATTTGTGGAGTCACCTGGAATCTGTAAAATTGATTTAATCCCATTAATATATGAGAAACAGCCATTAAATGCATTTGCGTTATGCATATGCTACTCTATATGCTGGTCGCAGGGTCCGCCTTTCCGAGCAAGAATGCCAAGATCGGGCATGTGCAAGAAGTGAAAAGTAGCCACAGTTTGATAAACAAGCGTGGCTAATTTTGGTCAATAAACTGTACTGTTGATATGGATTAACATTACCAGAAAAGAACAACACCCTTGGAAGAAAACAATATCACCACCACCTCAAGTAACCAAGAAAAACAATGCAATTCGATCAGAAGTGAGCTATACTTTTGAGAAGTGACTGTTTTATAGGGAGGATGAGGGTAAACGAAATTGCGGGGGGGAAAGTTTTTAATGGACTTCTGGGACTTGCAGTGTAATCCACCTAATACAGACAATATCATGGATTGCAGTAGACAAATGTCTTCCGTTAGATAATAGAACGAGTGAAAACTCTTCAAAATGAGTTCCCACAAATCCCAACTTCTTTAGCTTTTTCAGACAAAAACAGGGTTCAGGATTGTTCTCAAACCCGCAAGTTTTCCCCCTTAGGCGAGGTGATGGCTGTCGGCCGGAGCTTTGAGGAGGCCTTCCAGAAAGCTCTACGGATGGTCGATGAAAACTGCGTTGGCTTTGACCACACCATCAAGCCTGTCTCCGACGAAGTAAGAACATTTTACCAGCAATGTAACAGAAACAGAATACCCTAAAGCATTTGGTTGTTCAAACTGCCCTTATCTGAACCTACGGGGCAACTGAACCGGATTTATTCTTTCAATCCACGCTGGTCGGTTGCGATGCAATCGCAGCTGCTAAGCACAAAAAATATGTCTATCTATTATCAAATTCTCGAAAAAGGTTTCCCACAGTTCAACTAAATGGCACATACATTTTCTTTTAAAATGTATTAATATTCCAGCGAATTCCAGACCTTATTTAATAAATACGTTCTGGAAAAAAATCAAAAATTGTTTATTTTGAGGCGTAATGTATCGTTCGCAGGGAGATGGTCTACCTAACAAATAAAATTTTTACTTATTTAGATCAAATTCATGTGATAATTACTGGATACTCTGATTGACAGTCGTGGCCTTATGTACGATTAAAGTTTGCTAAGGATTGTGTGCTAAAGTGTGCTAAAAATGCTTCTAGCGCAACAGAGTTATTGCGTTATACCGTAACCATATCCTCGCAATGCCTTTCCTCCCGTGGCAGGAGTTGCAGACCCCCACCGACAAGCGCATCTTTGTCTTGGCGGCAGCATTCAAAGCAGGCTACACTGTGGACCGCCTGTACGACCTGACAAAGATTGACCGCTGGTTCCTGCACAAAATGAAGAACATCGCTGACCACGAGCGCCTGCTTGAGACCTACAACCAGGTAGGTTGGGGGGACCAACTTCTGTACCAAACAATCCAGCCTTTTTGGCTTACTGATGCTTTCCTTCTGACTAGGACGAGAGCGCCATGCCGCCAGAGGCAATGCGCAAGGCCAAGCAGCTGGGCTTCTCGGACAAACAGATTGCAATGGCCATACAGAGGTCAGTCTGTTTTTCATCCTTTATCTTCCCTCTTTTTCTTTGATTAGAGTGAAAACAGCTCCGGGTTCTCGTTTAAAAAGGTCTGCTTGTTTGCATGTTTTCCCATGCATGTTAAAATATAAAAAGTTATTTCCTGGCGCACTCGTTTAAGTTTTTTTTCTTCACATATCAAGGCTATCATATCAAGAGTGAAACCCGTCCTCTAAATCTAAGTTCACCGTTTACCAACATCCGTCATCCCTCCCTAAATGGTAATCTTCTCCTCCAGCACTGAGCTGGCAGTGAGGAAGCTTCGACATGATTGGTCCATACTGCCAGTGGTGAAGCAAATTGACACCGTGGCGGCCGAATGGCCTGCCTTCACCAACTACCTCTACCTGACCTATCATGGCACCGAGCATGACCTGGCCTTTGAGGAGCCGCACGTCATGGTGATCGGCTCGGGCGTATATCGCATCGGCAGCAGCGTCGAGTTTGATTGGTGTGCCGTTGGGTGCATCATGGAACTCAGGAAAGTGAGGCTTCCAAAGTTTTTTCTTTTTCATGTTGGACATAGGTTATACAGTTGGGTCCAAAAGTCTGAATCCACAAACAAGAACATTCCATTATTCCAGCCCTCTTTCTTTCTTTGATTTTTAAATTCCTACTCGTGTGCTTGTGTTATTGAAGATGGGCTATAAGACAATTATGGTGAACTACAACCCAGAGACAGTCAGCACGGACTACGATATGTGCAACCGCCTCTACTTCGATGAGATCTCCTTTGAGGTAAGACCAACAATGCCCCCTATAACCAAGTGTGTTTCTATATTTCGTTTGCATCGCTACTGTTGTCATTGTGATCTATGTGAACTACTCGGTACGAATGTTTGTTGTGTCAAAGTGCTGACTTTAGACAAGGCCATCATATTACAGGCATTTGAGCAGTTGTCGGTCCCTCCTGCTGACAGGTGGTGATGGACATATATGAGTTGGAAAACCCAGAAGGAATCATCCTGTCCATGGGTGGCCAGCTGCCCAACAACATCGCCATGGCGCTGCACCGCCAGCAGTGCCGCATCCTGGGGACCTCACCCGAGTGCATCGACTCAGCCGAGAACCGCTTCAAGTTCTCCCGCATGCTGGACACCATCGGCATCAGCCAGCCATGCTGGAAGGAGCTGTCCGACACAGAGGTAAGACCAGCGGAGCGCGGGCCTCTCAATGACTGAAATGGCCCCTGTTATCTGGCACCTACTACATGTGCAGTTCTATTTATATTTAAAGTCCCTGTAAAGCAACCCAGTACCCCAGCTCTGCCGGCTCATGCGGACAGCGCACAGAGCTGGGGAGCCACCACGCTCCGTGCCGAGCACCGAGCTTCATCCAGGGAAGATGCATTTGCTGGACCATAGGAACAGTTCAGCGGTGTAACTCGACAATTCAGTAGTACAATTCAGTAAAGTAATTTCTAACATGTATAATGTGTTTAGAAACAAATCTCAGAATTGACTTTACAGGGACTTTAAATGGTATAGGGCTGTCCATTCAGTGTGAACTTTTGAACTTTCTTTGGACTGAGAATAAATCCTATATTGTTCTACGCTTCTCGTTGCTGTTAACATTGTGAAAGTCTATACGAGTTGCACAGAATTTAGAAACAATAACTTTGGTGTGTTTTGCTTAGCAACAGACTCAGAATAGAAGAAGAATAGAGTTTGTCTCTTGGAACAAGTTTAAAGAGAGGGTTAAAACTCTGGGTAATGAAGCGGATGTTTAATTGTTTTACCTCCGAGATTTCCACTTCTTGTGAATGTTGTCTTATATTGTATTGCTCTACCTAGAGACTTGATTAACACTGTATGCTGCTTTCTTGGCCAGGTTCCATGTCTCTTGTAAAAGAGATTTTGAATCTCGACGAGACTAACCTGGTAAAATAAAGGTAAAATAAATGAATAAAACGGTTATGTAAAAGCTCTGTTAATTTTCCCCATAGGGAAATCATTTAGGTACCATTGAGTCCTCTATATTTGGGCTATGTTGACATCACATTTAATGACGCAAATTATGAGGTCTATAGTAAGAGGGGATACTAGGCCAGCTAAACCAACACACTTCCTTCTCAAATTTGAATTGCCTCTTTCTACCCATTTCGCCCACATCAATCTTTCTGTTCCACCCCTCAGTCTGCCATGAAGTTCTGCGACACAGTGGGCTACCCATGCCTCGTGCGCCCATCTTATGTCCTGAGTGGAGCAGCCATGAATGTGGCCTACACTGACAGCGACCTAGAGAAGTACCTAAGCAGCGCCGTGGCCGTGTCTAAGGAGCACCCGGTCGTCATCTCCAAATTCATCCAGGAGGCCAAGGTTGAAGAGATTAAAATAAAGCTTAGGTTTTGGCTTTAATATACAACTTTAATATAAATAACCTACAGTTGAAGTACATTCAACAGACTAAATGTACCAAATAAACCCCCAGGAGATCGATGTGGATGCGGTGGCGTGTGACGGCGCAGTAATGGCCATCGCCGTGTCGGAGCACGTGGAGAACGCCGGTGTGCACTCCGGGGACGCCACCCTGGTGACGCCACCGCAGGACCTCAACCAGAAGACCATTGACAGGATCAAAATGATAGTGCACGCCATCGGCCAGGAGCTGCAAGTGACGGGGCCCTTCAATCTGCAGCTCATTGCCAAGGTTGGATCCATCAAAATGTGCACACATTTGAATGTTGGTCATGTGGAACTATAAGTCAATAGGGAATTTCAGACTTTTTCTTTTTACAGATATGTCTAACCAAAAATGTCTATTTCTCATATGTTAGAAATGTTCAAATATAGAATTGATCTTGATGGAGGTGTAAGTTTTGTTGAGTTGTTTATTATTTTTTTTATTGGTTTAAACATTTACCTGTCATATCTCCAAATTCCTTCTTTTTCCTCCCTCTGTTGACATCTCAACCAATGATGGACTGCCTTTTGTCATCCCCTTAGGACGACCAGTTGAAAGTGATTGAGTGCAACGTGCGTGTGTCCCGTTCCTTCCCCTTCGTCTCAAAGACGCTGGGCGTGGACCTTGTCGCCCTGGCGACGCAAGTCATCATGGGGGAGGAAGTGGAGCTTGTGGGCCTGATGAGAGGAAAGGGAGTTGTGGGAGTCAAGGTAAGGGCATGGATTGCAAGTGTATTAGTATATGTTTTCCCGCCGACTTCAATTTACCGTCAAGGTAATTGACGATTTCCAATGCAGCTCCACACCAGTGTGTGTTTGCCGCCCGATTTACTGCCTATACAACCTGCCGTGGACTTGGTTTTAAGGCAATATGATTTATGTACACTCCTCCCCTCCCAGGTTCCCCAGTTCTCGTTTTCACGGCTGGCGGGGGCAGATGTGGTTCTGGGAGTCGAGATGACCAGCACCGGGGAGGTGGCTTGTTTTGGGGAGAACCGTTATGAGGCCTATCTGAAAGCCATGCTTTCCACTGGCTTCAAGATCCCCAAGAAAAACATCTTGCTCTCCATCGGCAGCTACAAGGTACTCGCACTTCAGACTGGAGAACATGGAATTGTGGGAGAGGACACCATGCTATCTCAGTCATTAAGCAACCTCTCTGATCTCTCAGAGATCATACCTGTTGAAAATACTAAACCCATATTTGGTCCAGGTGTGCTGTCTTAGCTATATAGTTCTGCACCTGGGGCTGGGCGATAAAATGATATCGATAACACATTCAGATAATATGAACCTCGATGACAAGGATGACGTTCATGAGATTTTATTCTATATGCTAGTACTAAGGCAAGTGTTTACTAATCTACACAGCAACACACAATACTAACAGACCATCGTGAAGCAGAAGTAGGTTTCGGAAAAACCCAACAGCTAATTAGGATGCAGTTTCAGGCTATAGGCGGTGAAGTACATGCCCACTTATAAGAAACAAAATTAGTTTGAGCTACTGGTAAACTGACACTGCCCAGATGACGCCGCTCTCCAGAATGTCAAAGGTTTGTGCATACAAAGACTAGAAACAAACTTTTCCTTCACCTAAAAAGGCACCATCCCAGTGAGAATAGGGAGCATGAAACTGCGCCAGATATGCAGTCAGCCACCAAGCAGCAGCGGATCCTCAACTGCCTGAAGCAGTGGTCTATTAAATGTTAATATTGATCAACATGAGAAAAAGCATAATATTTTTGACGTATCGCCGTGCAATATCTGCACCCCAACTAGAGAGTAAGAAGTTTGTTCCAGCAGTATTGTTTTCCCCATTGGAGAATTTATTTTAAAAGACAACTATAATATCCCAGAAAGTCTGGGATGAAACATCTGGTTGCTCTTGCCATGATTCTCTAAAGATACGTGCATACACACGTATTACCATGCATACGTATGTTTTAAGCAAAAACTTGACCAGTATGTTCCTACTTGAATTTGTTCTAACTATACAAAGGAATTTAGAACCGTCTCATACCATGAAGGCTTTGTAAAGTATTCACTTAAATCTGCAAGCAGTTGTAACGATGGCATATTTACATTTGCTTGAGGTTATTGCACCTTAGGATCAGTTTACTGAGAGCAACGAATGGCTGATCAACTGGTTTTGACTGTCAGGAGAAGCCGTTGTAATAATCTGGGGCCGCTGGGATTCCCAACACGAATGGAGCAGTAGATTGAAGCCATTGCATTCCCTAGTTTTATATCGATGTAAAGATTGACAGTGACTTGGAACTTAGATATTTGCTAAAAAATTTAATCTGAACATTAAGTTTCTCTGCCACGAGCAGTGGCTGACAAAATAGGTCATTTTCTATTATATAATTTTAAAAGAAAACATAACACAAATATTCATAAATAAAAATAAAATCAAAGCTTAACAACAGCATGTATGTTTTTACATGTACTCTGTTTTTACTTTTATATGTTGTATTTAATTGCCCCTCTGGAGACAAATAAAGTTCAACTTAAGCATTCATTCACCCCCTGCAATCAGAATCTGATGGCAAGGCTCCCTTGGAATACTAAGCTCTGACTGAGGAGTCAATAGCTTTGAGGACCTCTCGGGAGCTGTGGACCCAAGTTTGGGAACCTCTGGCCTAGGCAACCGCACCTGTCTATTAGATGGTTCAGATCATTTTTTTTTTTCAAATCATTTATTATTTTGTGGTTGAAAGTAGTACTTTTTCTCCTCTTCACTGGCTTTAATAATACAGCAGAAACACCCGAAGGAGGAGGAACGTTAAACAATACCTTATCCTACCTTATCGCTGCACCGAAAATCATACTTCGGTGTCATAACAATGAAGATTGTGCCAGAGGGGCATCAAAACAGCCTAATGATCATCATGCACTCGCACGAATGCGACCACGTGAAATTTTAACTTGCACTCTCTCAAAAAATGGTCGCTGTCTGAGGCCTTGACATTATCTTTCTTCTCCGAGTTGCTCATTTCGGACACTGCTGCTCCGTCTCCGCTTCCAGTGTGTTTACAAGTGCAACCTACCCACGAGGGAGGGGGCTGGGTTTCTTTCTATATCGACAAACATGATTGGCTAGAGGTGAAAGGTCAGCTTTAGATCGTTCAAATTGATTGGCTTTTCACTTGCCTAACGCTTCTATAAATGAACAAATCTGCGGAAGACTATCGAAAATATTGAGGAAGAAAATATTGCGATAATTATAATTTGAGTAAATAGTGCAATGTTATGTTACATTGATATTCATTACATTTTGAATATTTTCTTATTGAATTGTTGAAATTGTATTCATCCACCACTGATTAGACACTCTTTCTGATGACAAAATGTGCTTAAATCGTAAAACGCAGAATTCAGAAAATTCTAAACTGTTAAAATGTTACTGAATTATTAAAAAAACATATGTTTGAAATTGCAAGTTGGTGTATGCTTCGTATCAGTTTATTTCTTTGTATTTTTTTATTGTATTTTAAGGGAACGCAATTTAGTATAAATGGAACGTGTCAATCGTGTACTTTAGATCAGTTTAAGTGACATTACTGTATGAATTACGTGTTTATGCGTTTCGTAATTGATCTGCAGCATCGCCCTTTTTAGTAATGGTTTAAATATTTAAATATTGTTCCATCAGTAATTCTTACTCTGTACATGTGAAGGAAACGTCACGTTTTGTATTGATCCTGTGTTGAACTGCGTTCCGCTGATTGGTTGATCCTTTAAATATCTAGAGCGGTCTCCATCTTATCCACTGAGTCAGACTGGTTTAGCTCTAAGGGGTGTTTAGAAAACCGGCTGAGTTCAGACCGCCAGTTGAGGCTTACGTAAGCGACGCTATCATGGGTTATCGCCGCCTAATCCTAGCAACCTTTAGGGAATACACCCCTGACTGTTGTTTTTGTTTTGTTTTGTTTGTTTTCTTTCAATTTTCTTTAGAATAAGAGTGAATTGCTGCCAACTGTGCAGGCTCTGGAAAGTCTGGGCTACGACCTGTACGCCAGCCTGGGAACTGCCGACTTTTACACTGAGCATGGAGTGAAGGTACTTTTGAAATGTACTCTTTTGAAATGTACTGTATGTATGTAGTAAGCTTTATTATTTGTTCCTTTTTCACCCGTTTCTTTAAGCGAGGTATTTAGAGGCATTTAATCAGAAGCTTTGGGGCGGTGGAATTTCAAGACAAAGTAAGCAAGAATTGTTAGTATATAAAGCATGTGTAAAAACTAAAATACAGCTGAATGGTAAGTATTGGTGAAAGCCCAGCTATGCAACTCGGTGATAGATCATTGAAACCACTCTTTCCATAAAAAGTAAGGGAAGTCCAATCTGACCCTCCCTCCTTCTCCAAGGTGATGGCTGTGGACTGGCCATTTGAGGAGGAGGACAATGAGTGTCCCAAGGAGAAGCAGCGCAGCATCATGGACTACCTGGAGGAGAACCACTTTGACCTGGTCATCAACCTCTCAATGAGGAACAGCGGGGGCCGGAGGCTCTCCTCCTTCGTCACCAAGGGCTACAGGACCCGGCGCATGGCCATTGACTACTCTGTGCCCCTCATCATCGACATCAAGTGTACCAAGCTCTTTGTTCAGGTTAGAATTTACATATCTTAAAATCTATTTTTAACTTGTAAGGCTTTCACAGCCATACAAAATGCTTTTTAAAGGCATTCTTGACAACAATATTTTGCAACAAATAGATTTCTTTAAATTAAATGGAATCGACACAATCGATGGACTTGCTTTAGACTTGGGCAATTGGACGAATATATCGGCGATTAGCTGAGTCCAATCGGCAGTTGTTGTTTTTTTGGGTGATCTTTTTGGGCAATTTTAGTTCTTTTATTTTGCTAATTTAAAGGCCTGCCTCTTCAAGAATTCAACTCGGCAAATAATTATTCTGTAAAGCGCGATTCTAAGAGTGCACAAAGAGGAACTGTTGCCGTTTTTTACCGAAAAAGCCCGTGCTGCGTCCCCCACAAGCTTGAAACACGGCCATGCCAGTGGCACTGGCAACAAAAGTCGGAACACACTTTTAAATTAGGCCTTGTAGATCTAATATGAGTGAAGATTCGGCATCTCAATTGCTTATTTCTCACATCAAATTTGTTCAAATTTGTTGGTGGACTGATAAGGTGAAATAAGTGAAAGTTTATGTACTTCATACAACGGAACCCTACTACTCATGCTCAAACCCCATTGGCTCACAGAACTGGGGCAAACAGTTCCGGTGTGGGGAGCAGCAGCTCATTTTCATTTAAAGCGACACACACACCGAAAGAGGCCATCAGAAACAGGAGGGGTTTTGGGGCATGTTAGAATGGCTAGAATGCATAATCCGAGTGGTATTTTCAGCGAAAAACTTCAAAGGCATGTTTTGGGGACCTCAGAGACCTATATTAACTTGTTGAAAAGGAGTATAATAGGTCCCCTTTAAGTCTTTGGAATTTTTAGAACAGGTGGAAAAGTGACCTCGACCAG